>JAOEHI010006113.1:0-36361 GCA_025447815.1 Percopsis transmontana | reverse complement strand
TATATATATATATATAAACTCATGTTCTCTTTGTGGCTGATTGCGATAATACAATAATTATTTAACCTACTGCCCATTCATCCATTCATTCTGCACTTTTCATTTGTACTTTTTTAATTTTTTTATTCATCTGGTGTCTAGGTGTTAGACAGGTTTGGTTTGGAAGTGAAAAGCTAGCACTTACATAGTGGACGCCTACATATTATACTGGAAAATGACTGCAAAGTCTCATGGCATTGATTGACAAAGCAGTAATAATTGTTTTTCTACTGTTAGAAGCATAATAAACAGAAATGCTTCAAAGCTATACCTTCCTACTATGATGGTTTCACAAAACTACTGTATTGCTTTAACCATGTACGTGTGGTTGTAAATGTGTGCATGTCAGGTGTTTGTAGAGCTGAACGAGCTCGTGATGGACGACCAGCAGGGGGCATACTGGAGGGAGACAGCTCGCTGGATCAAGTTTGAGGAGGACGTAGAAGAAGAGACGGAGCGCTGGGGGAAACCACACGTCGCGTCGCTCTGCTTCCGCTCCCTGCTGGAGCTACGCAGGACCATCTCCCATGGTGCACTTCAGCCCTCTAACTAACCCCCCCCACCCTGCCCACACAAGTTGGCCACACCTCCCACTAGCCCTGCCTACCTCATATCCCATGGTTCACCCTGTTTATAGCAATGCTGTGTTTAGCCCCGCCCACCTCACCTCTAATGATATCCACCTTAACCACGCCCGCAATGGATCTAGCCAGCCCATAACATAGCCCATGGCACACCCTGCTCTGGGCAAAATAATCAGTAGGCCTGTACAGTGCATCCTTCTCCAAGGACCTTTCAATCCTCTCAGCGATGACCCTGTTTGCAGGCCTACTGATTCTCAGCCCAGCGCCTGGTACACTGGGTGTGTGTATGTGCATCTAACTCTGCCTACCTCATGCATCATGCTGATTAACTGTGTTCTGGACTAGGGGTGGTTCTGTTGGACCTGGACCAGAGAACTCTGCCTGGCATCGCCCAGCAGGTTGTAGAACAGATGGTGCTCTCAGACCAGATAAGAGCAGAGGACCGAGCCAATGTGCTCAGAGCACTGCTGCTCAAACACAGGTCAGATTACCTTAGTTTATTTCAAATTGCCTTAAAATGACTACGCTTAGCTTCACTTCGGAGATCGTTATCTTAGCCTATCCTTATCAACCACTGTTCAAAGACAAGTTAGAGATGATAACTTATGTTATTACCTTACCTTATCAACATAGAACATCTACTTTAACAACTGGTCTGATATTCCTTACCTAGATGGGTATACTTTCAGTTCTTTAACAGGATAGTACTACTATGATCACTCCCAGTCTCCTGTGAGATATACATTTTGTGTGTGTGTGTGTGAGTGTGTGTGTGTGTGTGTGTGTGTGTGTGTGTTTGTGTACAGCCATCCAAGCCAGAAAGATCTGGGCTCCTTCGGCAGCCTGACTTCTGGAAGGGGCGGGACCAGTTGCAGCCAATCAGAACCCTCTGTCAACCAGGAGCCAGAAAGCCAGGTAGAGAGAGAGAGAGAGAGAGAGAGAGAGAGAGAGAGAGAGAGAGAGAGAGAGAGAGAGAGAGAGAGAGAGAGAGAACTATTGTATCAGCAGTGATTTTGTGTGTGTGTGTGTGTGTGTGTGTGTAGGAGCCTCCTCTTAGTCGCTCCAGGTCCAAACATGAGCTGAAACTCCTAGAGAAGATTCCAGATCAAGCTGAAGCCACTGTGGTTTTAGTGGGTATGTCCTACTGGTTCCACTGGTTTACTAGACTTATTGGATGGAAGTGTTACCCAGATATAAGCAGCCAATCAGAGGGTTTGACCTCTAATCTCTACCTGTGCAGGCAGTGTGGACTTCCTAGAGCAGCCCTCTGTGGCGTTTGTGCGGCTGCAAGAAGCAGTGCTGCTGGACTCAGTGTTGGAGGTTCCACTTCCTGTCCGCTTTCTTTTCCTGCTGCTAGGCCCGCCCACCACTAACATGGACTACCACCAGATTGGGCGATCCATCTCTACTCTGATGTCTGACAAGGTGACAGACTCACTGATTCACAGGTTATCTAAAAATACCATTGGGACGTGTCAATCAAGGTTTTGAAATCTGTAAAAATATAATTCTGATTCGAAATTTCTCAACATAAATAGTGTATGAATGTATTTTATAATATTATTATAATATATATAATATTATTATTGTACATGGCTTCCTTACCTCTATACAGATTTTTTCAACCTCCATTGACTTCCATTACTTTAAATTAAACATGTGTCTACAAAGCTTATGGAATTGTTCTCACTACATCAATTTGATTTTGTGCCCCAAATTCACTTTTCTAAAGTTTTCTAGAGTAAAATGAGTATGCAAATTGTATTTTATTGGTGACAACATAATACGGTCATATAACCCAGTCTGATCTTTAAGTTAGAAGGTTAGAAGTGTGCTTTTTGAAGGTCCTCATGTAGCATCATATAATTGTATGCACCTATACTCCATGTCAGCACTTCCATGAGGCGGTGTATCGGGCTGACCAGCGCCAGGACCTGCTGATGGCCATCAACTGTTTCTTGGACAGCAGCATTGTGCTGCCACCTTCCGAAGTTGACGGCGGGCAGCTCCTCCGCTCTGTTGCTTCCTTCCAGCGGGAGATGCTTCGCAGGAGAGAGGAAGAGCGAGGCAGCAAGATGCCGGCTGAAGACAAGGACAATGTCCTGGACAAAGGTACCTGAGATGGAAAGACCTCCTAAACACCCCGTCTTTTTCAAGGTCTTCAGCCCCTCCAACTCCTGACTCTATGCACATAAATAACTGTTCGTGTGGACCCCATGTAGTACCTAAAACACCCCCCGGGGGTATGCGGACCCTTACTCATTTCTCGGTCATCTCTCTCCAGCGATACTGCCTCCCTCCAAGCCCGGAGACGACCCTCTGCAGCGATCCGGTCGGCTATTCGGGGGTCTCATCCGAGATGTGAGGCGGAGATATCCGCAGTACCTCAGTGACATCCGAGATGCCATGAACTCCCAGTGCATGGCCACTGTCATCTTCATCTACTTTGCTGCTCTGTCACCCGCCATCACCTTCGGAGGACTATTGGGTCTGTCCAGGAACATCTATTCCACATCTATTCCAATATTACTAATAATGCTGCTTACCATCAGGTCAGGTCCAATCTGCCAAGTATACCTATTGTATGTACTGTAGTACATACGGCATACTTCATTCTATGTACTTTTAGTATGCTGTGGTAGTATATATATACACTAAATACAGTATATAGTATATTGTATACAGTACATACTTGTTACAAATACATTGTAAAGAATTTTACAAATTTGGACATGGCTAATATCTTGATTGTGAGGCTGCTAAGGCTGCTAAACTGCTCTGTCCTCCATTATGTGACAGGGGAGAAGACGGACGGTCTGATTGGCGTGTCGGAGCTGATCGTCGCCACAGCGATGCAGGGCCTGGTGTTCAGCCTGCTGGGAGCTCAGCCACTATTGATCATTGGCTTCTCAGGTCCCCTGCTGGTGTTTGAGGAGGCTTTTTACTCTGTGAGTCCCCCCCGGATTAGATTAATTACATTACATTGTATTAATTAAGGTGAGGTTCGAATAGATTGTCTAATCCTGGATGAAGTTGGGTTTATCCTGGATACCAAACTGTTCAGCATCTCGCATCTTGGCTATACTGACCAGATACTGAACCCAAATCCAAACAAACAGGTCACATTCCAACTGGATCTTGTGTTGGACCATGGTGCAAAGAAGGTGGAGAACCACTGCTTTATTCTCCATACTGTGTACTGAATACTGTACCATATACTGGACCTCTAACCGGACATTACCCTGTGTAGTTTTGCAAAGCCAACCAGATGGAATACCTGACTGGGAGGGTCTGGATCGGGTTCTGGCTGATCCTGATTGTTCTGCTGACCGTGGCCTTCGAGGGCAGCATCCTGGTCCGCTACGTGTCCCGCTTCACACAGGAGATCTTCTCCTTCCTCATTTCCCTTATCTTCATCTATGAAACCTTTGCTAAGCTGGTCAAGGTGTGGTCAGCCAGCGGTGATTTGACCTGCACTTCTTACAGCAATACAGTAAAGGCACTCGCTCAGGTAACTGAACCCCTAAACTGGTCTTTCCGAAAACTAGATCTTCCAGGAGCATCCACTCAGCAGAGGTTGCTATGGCAACAGCTCCTCCTCCTCCTCCTGTGAGTGGAACTCCACGATGCCTGTCGGCGCTCTGGGGAAAGTCCTAGGAGAACCAAACACGGCCTTGTTGTCGCTGGTCCTCATGTCCGGAACGTTCCTTATCGCCTTCTACCTGCGCAAGTTCAAGAACAGTGCCTTCTTCCCTGGCAGGGTAAGTCTCTCCACCTGTTTATTCTCCCCACTGATACACGATCCAGTCAGCTACTTTCCACACCTCAGAGTCCTAGAAGGAAAACCTTCCTTTCCAGAACCTAAGTCTATTTTGGGGAGGTTCTAATAAGGTCTCCTACAAAGTTTTTACTTGATGAGGCTGGTTCAGGCTGGCAATTTCCTATGTAAAATGTGGGCTTGCCAACTCCTTTGTGACTGGAACTATGGTTAATTGTTGAACAGATTACTATATTATTGTCACACTATAATAAACAAATGGATTTTTTGTGTGTTTCAGCTTCGCAGGATGATTGGAGACTTTGGCGTTCCCATAGCGATTCTTATAATGGTATTGGTGGATTACAGCATTAAAGACATCTACACACAGGTGACAAAATACTCACAATCCCTCACTGGTTGTCTGTCCCAGATGCTCCGTTTGACCTCCCAGTTCTTGTTCTAGAGCTAATGTGTGATTCTGTGTTCCTATGGGCTTGTGGAGCAGAAACTGAGTGTGCCTAGTGGATTATCTGTGTCAAGCCCGGAGAAGCGTGACTGGCTGATTTCTCCACTGGGTTCAGATGGAGAGTTTCCTGTCTGGATGATGTTAGCTAGCTTGCTGCCTGCGCTGCTTGTCTTCATACTGCTGTTCATGGAGTCTCAGATTTCAGCGTACTACACAGACCCACACACAAACACAAACATACAGTATATACTGTACATAAATGGTAAATACAATATTTTTATACAATAATATAAAAATAATATTTGTTTACATGTGTTTGTGTGTCTAGGCTGATCGTCAGTAAAAAGGAGCGCATGCTCGTTAAAGGTTCTGGTTTCCACGCTGACCTGCTCATCATTGTGCTAGTGGGCGGAGTCTCGGCTTTGTTTGGTTTGCCATGGTTATCAGCTGCCACTGTTCGCTCTGTCACGCACACCAATGCCTTGACGGTCATGAGCAAGGCGGTTGCCCCTGGAGACAAGCCCCACATCCAGGAAGTCAAGGAGCAAAGAGTCACCAACTTCCTGGTGGCGCTGCTAGTGGGTCAGAAGCTTCTTTAGAACTCTAATCATAGAGCCACATTAGAACCTCCAGTACATTTAGAATTGCATCAGAACCTTTAGAACCTCTACAACCTTCACATTGTTTGTTTAGAATCTCAGAACTTTTAAAAGCTCACCAGAACCTTTAGAACCACTTCGAAACATTTGAGAACTGCATTAACCTTGTATAAACCTTCTAAAACCATTACAAACACTACAACAGCCTTAGAACCCTGAGAAGCTTTAAAATCCTTAGAACCACATCGATACCTTCAGAACCATATCCAAACTTTTAGAAACTTTTTCGAACAACAGCAGAATCCTAAGAACCAAATAAGCTTTAGATTCTATGACAGGGTTTATAACCTTTATAATCCTGAACCACATAAACCACCGCAGCACACCATAATAAACCACACCACATTATACTGTACACCAAACATATACACCATGACTACATGCCAACACACTTTGGAAACATGTCAGAAAAAGATTAGAACCTTAAGATTCTGTGTGTATGTGTGCAGGTCTGTCCATCGTCATGGGAGAACTGTTGCGGCAGATCCCCTTAGCGGTCCTGTTTGGTATATTTCTCTACATGGGCGTCATGTCGCTGCAGGGAATCCAGCTAACAGACCGCGTAATGCTACTGCTCCGCCCCCCGAAGTACCACCCTGATACGTGCTACGTACGCAAGGTACTAGAGTACTACTGCTATACTACTGCTTCCCTGAAGTACCACCCCAATACCTGCTACGCTAACCTCACCTCTTCACGGAGAAAGTAGCTGTGACATTTTTCTGATACAATGAACTTGATAGGGGATCAATGTCTCCCTCTCTATAGGTCAGGACCTACAGGATGCATCTCTATACGGCGGTACAGTTGTTGTGTCTGGCTGTGTTGTGGGTTGTCATGGCAACGCCTGCAGCGCTGGCCTTCCCCCTACTGGTCCTTCTGACAGTCCCCGCCCGCATGCTGCTACTGCCCCGCCTCTTCTCCTCCCGAGAGATGCAGTGTGTGAGTACACACGCATGCATGAACATCTGCCAAAAATAGCCATGTCTTAAAATAACCTTTATTAAATCTATTTATCAACATATACCTGTAACATTGAAGAATGAGCAGAGTGACAAGATTCAAAATTACTTGTTTTGGGTGTTTTTATGATTGCTTTGGTATAGGCTACCATGTTTTTGCCCTGTCTCAGAGTCTAAACCACTGAGATCCTCAGAACGCTAAACAGTTTAGATTGTGGTCAGAGGCGATCAATGTAGTTGTAAACAAATAAGCCCAGGTCCTGTGCTTAATTAACAACCTCATAACCTAATATGAGTTCACCTATGCTGAGCAACTGCTCCAAGCTAACCAGTGTGTGTGTATGTGTTCAGGTGGATGGAGATGCTTAAGGATGCCCAACAACCACAGACTAATATATCACCTACATACATACAACTGCTCCCAATCTTTAAAAAAAACGGTACTAACTAGTCCCTGTTTCTGTTTGTGTGCATGCTTTTAGCTGGATGCAGATGATGTTGAGCCCAGACTGGATGAGGGGGAGGGGCAGGATGAATACACAGAGATGAAGATGCCTGTCTGATTGGCGTTTTACAGCCTGACCAATGAGATGACCCACCATCTTAACAAACAAGGATTCTATTGGCTGAGATGTGTTTCTTTAATCTTTTTTATACTCCAGTAATGAAATATTTTGTTGATGTTATAGATGTTAAGGGATAAATGTGTGTACACATATATACATACACACATGCAACCAAGGAATTCACTAAATTCATTATTTGGGCAATAGTATTAATTGTATCCTGTTGTAGAAGGGATTATGTGATTAAACAGTCTAAATAAAATCACATTCATGATTGTATTTACTTCTCATGTTTCATAATTTCATAATGAATACATCATTGTAATATTCTGAAAAACACTGGAATGTGTGTGTGTATATATAAACAACATGCTGTGGGGTTCAGCCAATAGGACAAGAGTTTATGCTTTACCTACTTCATTGTAGATAAATGAGATTACAAAACACCTTTGTTAAGGGAAGTTCACAAAAAACATAATAGGCTACCGTTGAGGTCAGATAGTTTCAGTTACAGGATTTGGTGTGTGATTCAAATACGAAATAATTCTCAGTTGGTAAAACTTCTACTGTGTGGAAGTAGGCTACCGAAAGACCAGAAAAGTTGCAGCAGAATCAAATCACGTTAAAACATCTCAAGTACAAACGTAATATCCAGAGTTAAATAGCCTATAGGAGATAACATTGACAGCATGTTCGTATAACGATGAATTGGCTAATACACTTTGTCTGAACATTCTAGCCTACTGATCACTAGGCTACTATCTCAACAAAACAATGTTGGTATATTAATTTTATATTTTATTAAATTTAAAGTGCAACACGGCAACTAAGACTAATACAAGTTGGAATAAATGATTTATCTGGGATCCAAAGTGGGACATGCCGTAGGCTACATGCGAGGAGGAGGACCGGCTCGTGCCGGGTAACGGCCCTCCTCCTGCGGAAGCCACCGCTTCGCAGACCTGCCGGGAGACGCTCTGTATCCCGGTCAGGCATCCCGCACAAGCCAGATGAGGCGTGAAAAGGCTCCGTGTTCCCGGACCAGACATGGAACCTGGTCGGCGAGTCTTGAAGCGTCCGGGAAGCGTCCCTACGCTCCGAGAAGCGTCCCCGCGCCAGGCCGCCGCGCGTCTCAGCGGGTCAGCATCTGGACTCCAGTCTGGTCCCAGTCCCGGTTTAGAAAACTATTTCACACTAGTAGAACCGGTGGTTCTTCACAGCTATCGATAGATCCAGTCAGATTGTTGTCAGGAGTGACAGTTGGTGCGGAGCCGCTTCTCGTTTTTCATCCTCCGCCTTTGTCCCGCTTTTCCGCGGAGTTCCTCCCCCTGCGGCGCTGGGCGGAGTTTCACACCGAAGTAGACGCTCCTTTTGTCGGATTCGTGTCGACCTGACTCCCCGGGGTTTACGGCAGAAAAAACTCCACCGAAACCCCACAGAAATAAACCAAATCAGTAAAGTTGTGTGCGGGAAGAACAGTTTTTCCTCCCTGACACGGAAGGTGAGTATTTAGCTGTCATTTCACGACAGAATCGGCGGTTTTCTGCGCGGTTTGTCCCCGAGGCTCGGCGCCTTCATGGCGGCCTGGCGGTGAGAGCAGCTGGGCTTCAGCGGGTCAGGAAGCTCGGCCAGGACTCAACACCAAATAGTTAAATTAGACACGTTCACTCTTTATATTGGACTTTTTTAACGGCTAATATATATATATATATATATATATATATATATTGTCACCAGAGACCCCATATGGACTGTTTTTTAACATTCTAGTATTTTTGTATAACGCGATTGTTATGAACTGCACGTGTCGAATTCAGCGCATTGATGGTAAATTGTCTAAATAACTTCTGATAAGGATTCTGGTGGCCATTTCATAATTTAAATGAGCAATTTTCACATTCAGCTATGGGTCGTTTGCTTGTATTAAGCAGGCTGTAAGTAGCTTAACAGCGGAAGCTACGTGGTTCTACTGCCGGAGTACAGGCGCCATTACTGGGCAGTTGGTGACGAGCTGGTCGGTGGTGGTCGGCCAGCAGCCAGAGGCGTCCTGGGGCCTTTCTACAGCAGAATCCGCATAAATCATACAACACAACGCGCGGTAAAGTACGGTAAACTGGCTAACAGCAGGCTTGTGCAGCGCGTTTGACCTTGTGAGGGGGCCGCGGTGACACTGCACGCCGGGAGAAACGTTGCCTAGATCGGCTACAGCGCTGTGCTGGTCGGGGAGGGGGGAGGCGGGGCGAGTTTGGCAGCTCAGCCGCTACGGAATGTCTGTCAGCGGCTGCAGCCAACCTGACGGGCGGCCAGACAGAACCGGCTGCCGTACTTCTGTGTTTAATATTCATGGTCATCTTTATAGAACATTTTTGTGTCGCAAGTTTTACTGTTCTGACACCCACAAAAGAAAAAGTAAAAAGCACAGAAACATGTAATATAAAACATTTAGTGAATTTAAATTATGAAAATATAATTATAAAATGCACACCACGGCCAGTAGTTTCGAAAATTGTTATAAGTTACCAACAACATTATTTAAATGTACCAATACATGTGTTGTTTATATTTAGTTCCTTTGGTCAGGAAGAGAGCTGTGGATATGATTTCTGTGCTGTGCGTTGTCATGGAGATGATTTTGCCATTGTAATGGTTACAGAGGTGTGCAGCTGCAGGATGAACGGCAGCGTTTCCTCCAGCGCGCAGAACGCACGAGTCAACAGTCAGCAAGGTATTTATATTAGGATATTTATGACTTCAGTCATGTAAATGGTACTAACAATCATTCACAGCCACCCAGGTAGATATTATGTGTCTTCTTTATTGTGCTTATATGATGTGTACCTGTTATGTCTCTGTATGATGATGTGTGTTTAGATGAGTGGACTAAAGAGGAGTACCTGACTCTGTTGGAGCGGATCAGGGGTCAACTCCCAGACTCAGACCTGATGAAGTATAAAACCACAGAGTCTCATCTGGACTGGGCCAAGGTCACATTTGGTCGCTTCACCGGAGAGATATGTAAACAGAGATGGCACAAGGTGTCCACCGAGGTACACACACACACCACAAAACTGATCGATTTAAAAAGGTTTCGGTCTCTGCTTTCAAGTGAACTTAAGTTAAAAAAAAAATTCAAAACAAAGGAATTCAGACCAATTTGTGTTTGTGTATTTCAGGTGCGTAAATACAGAACAATGACAGAACTTATTGTAGATGCCATTGAGTTTGTCAAGAACCCATATAAAGGCAAGAAACTGAAGGTAAGACAGGCTGACTGACAGAATTAATATGTGTTTAATTCCCAGCAGCTGTTCTGTCAAAGGCAGACATTTTCAACTCAATCTAGCCTAAATGCGACCCTATAGGTGTATAGATATAGCATGGTAAGGCCATCCTGATTTTCCTCTAGAAATCATTCCAGTGGGAACTGTGCATTGATAAGAATTATCAAAACATAAATAACAACAAAAATGTAAATGTGGATGGATTTAAAAAGTTTACACAACTTTAAAATAGATAGCATATTTAACTCTCTATGCTCTGATTGGTCCAGACTCACCCAGACTTCCCTAAGAAGCCATTGACTCCATACTTCCGCTTCTTCATGGAGAAACGAGCCAAATATGCAAAAATCCACCCAGAGATGAGCAACCTGGACCTCACCAAGATCCTTTCCAAGAAGTATAAAGAACTACCAGAGAAGAAGAAGGTATCGTTCTGTCTAATTACATATTATAGCTACCTGTCTGGGCCCTAATTTCATAAGGCGCTGTGCAATGTCCAAGTCCAAGAACATGGTGGTTTATCCCAAATACAATTGCAATTTTTGTTCCGCTGCATTTCTGCTATTTGTAAAAAGCAAGGGTTTAATATATTCTCAGCCAATCATGTTACTCATCTCATACCTTTTCTAGACCTGCCTTATTAACCTGGGACCCTTCTAAATAGTTGTATTAATTAGTTTGTTGTTTCTCCGTAGCAAAAGTATATTACAGAGTTCCAGCGGGAGAAAGAGGCGTTTGAGAAGAACATGGCCCGCTTCAAGTAAGACATTATCTACAATTAGATGCGCAGCTACTTATTTACCTGAGGCCATTACACTTAGAAAAACAACAACCAGATAGTGGCTCATCAGTAAACTGTGAGCTTCTGCCGCTATAATACGTTGTAAAACATGTCAGTAAAAAGGTTTAAGGGGTTGGCAGTTTGACATAAAAGATAGAGATGTGCTGTGTGCATATAATATGTGTGCGTTTGTATAGGGAGGAACACCCAGAGCTGATGGAGGAGAAGAAGTCAGACGTTCCAGAGAAGCCCAAGACACCTCAACAGCTGTGGTACACACACGAGAAGAAGGGCTACCTGAAACTACACCCTGAGGTGCATTTAGGTTCCCCTATCGTAAAAGTTTTTCCAGTGGTATAGTCTGTTGTGTTGTCTAAAGGGACCTGAAAGGACTGGACTAATTAAATATCTGTCCAACATGTAATTGCGTGATATGAATAGTGTGTATTGTGTGTTCGTAGGTGAGTCAGAAGGAGCTGAAGGAGGTCCTGAGGAGACAGTGGTCTCAGCTGTCAGACAAGCGCAGGCTGAAGTGGATCACCAAAGCTCTGGAGCTGCAGAAAGACTATGAGGTGAACACCGCCTCCACGGCAACTAATTGCAATCTTTCCACAACCTACAGTATTACTACGCTAGCTAAACTGACATAATCAGAACGTGATGGGCTACATTCGGAATAAGGCCTTATTTAGAATATCCAAACAGAATATGAGAACAGTGTGCCTTGACCAAACCTGTGTGTGTGTGTGTAGGGTACTGTAAGGGCGTACCATGTGGCCCATCCTGACGCCACATCAGATGAACACGTGCGTTCTGTCCTCACCAAGGCAGAAAGACAGCTAAAGGACAAGTTTGATGGACGCCCGACCAAACCCCCGCCGTAAGACCCCCCCCCCCACACACACACACACACACACACACACACACATTGTACACATATACATGTACTTTCTATACAGTGAGGACTCCGTAAATGTACCAGTAAACCTTGGACCCCTTTTTTAGTTAGACATAGGAACATAAGGGTTCTCACTTACTATATGCTGCTCTTGCCCACAGTACAGTATCACAATGATCAGATTTGACCTGGAATACGAAAATCCAAGTGAAGTCCCCTCCCTGTTTTGTTGGTGAAACAGAGAAGGGGCACACTGAGTAATAAGGACATAACCATGTTACGTTTTGCTAGGTGGTTGCTTCCTGTGCGTTTCCTTGCTGCGATGTGCGTCTGTACGGTGTGTTGTAACGGGTAGTCTTCTGTGTGCTGTGTTGTAGTAACGGGCAGTCTCTGTGCTGTGTGTAGAAATGGCTACTCATTGTACTGCGCTGAGCTGATGGTGAACATGAAGGATGTCCCCAGCACAGAGCGCATGGTGCTCTGCAGTAAACAGTGGAAGATCATGACGCAGAAAGAGAAAGACATGTTTCAGAAGCGCTGTGAGCAGGTCAGTGGAGGCACGTCATTACTTATCATTTGAACAGATCATTAAACCCCACTTTTAACCATCATTGGCGTGTTTTCCCTTGTCAGAAAAAGAAACAGTACGACATAGACCTGCAGAGATTCCTAGAGGTGAGTTCTCATTTTAATGAATAATGTCCACAAACATGGTACAAATAACCCAATATCAGATGTGTTAGATACTGTGTAAATGTAGCTATTACATAGTGTGAACTTGTTGTTTCCGCAGAGCCTTCCAGAGGAAGAGAGGGATCGTGTTATGACGGAGGAGAAGCTGGGCGGGTCTAAGATGGGTTTGGCCGGGAGCCCCCATAGAGCCAAGTCCCCGTCAATCAAGGTCTGCGTCACACATTTACACCCGGTCTTTATGGCTCATTGCGGCAGAACCTTTAGACCTGTCAATACTAGAAGATGGTTTAGAACGTTGGGAATTGTTCCCTAAACGGCCCATGTTCTAATAGACGCCAGTATAGTAACGGGTGGGGTTCTAAAAGGAGGTGCTGCTTCTTTAGGAGCGCGGCAGGGAGCAGGAGGAGACGTGGCTCCTCCCTAAGGAAAAGCGCGACTCCAAGAAGAAGGGCGCCAAACTCCCCGAGACGCCGAAGACGGCTGAGGAGACGTGGCAGCAGAGCGTCATCGGAGATTATCTGGCCAAGTACCGGGTCAGTACCTCTTATAATGTGGTTATTATTAACAACAATGTTAATAATCATAATTATTACCGTTATTATAATGACGGTATGGTGTGTGTACAGGGAGACAGGCGGAAGGCACACGCAGCAATGGAAGCTGCTTGGAACTCCATGGAGAAGAAAGAGAAGATTCCCTGGATCAAGAAGGCTGCCGATGACCAGAAGCGCTACGAGGTACAACTTAGCAGTAAAACCAGTAGAACTAACCAGTACAAACCTCAACCAAGAAAGCTGGTGGGACATACAGGGAAATATTGAAGCACTGATCCACTGTTTCCTGCGTGCTGGACTACCCCTCACGTTATAACTTCGTCTCTCCTGCAGAGGGAGCTGGTGGAGATGAGAACGCCTGCTGGCGCTTCACAGAGGAAGCCCAAGTTTGATGGAGAACCCAAGAAACCTCCTGTGTGAGTAGACAGACAGGTAGAGAGAGAGACAAACAGACAGACAGATAGACCTGTGATCTAAGCCTTTTCCCCTGCCCTCTCTTGGCCAATAGGAGCGGCTATCAAATGTTCTCCCAGGAGCTGCTGACCAGCGGGGAGCTTAACCACTTCAGTCTGAAGGAGCGCATGGTGGAGATCGGCAAGCGCTGGCACAAGCTGAGCCAGACCCACAAAGACACCTACAAGAAACAGGTGGAGGTACAACAGGTGGAGTACCGCGCCCAGCTCGACGCATGGGTCAAGGTATGCCTGGCACAAAGGCCATTTACTGTTGTATAATTGTACTTTACTTAAAGCTACAGTCTGGTGGCCGGACAGACTGTGATTGACGTACAGATTAGAGATGAATGCCTTTTACAGTGTCAAGAAAAAGTATATGAACCCTTTGGAATTACCTGAGGCAGTTAACAGAGGCAGCAATTACAATTACAATTGGGTCATTTAGACGCTTTTATCCAAAAAGGAGCAGATATGGGTTAGGCATCTTGCTCAAGGATGCTTACAGGTAGGCCAACTCTGGGGTTTGAACCTACAACCTTTCGGCTGAGAGTCCAACACCTAGACCACTAGAATATCCTGCAGCAAATCATCATGATTCTACCTCCACTGTACTTCAACATTAGGAGGATGTTTTCATGTTGGTATACGGTGCCCTATTTACGCCATACGTAGTGCTTTGTGTTCTTCCCAAACAATTACAACCTTAGTTTCACCAGTCAACAAAACATTTTCCCAGTAGCGTTGTGTGAGTGTCAAGGTGCTCTTTGGCAAAATTTACAATGACACTTTTACCCAAAGTGATTTACAATTACAAGTATTAAGGCCCCTATTTCTTTCTTTTGGTAAGCAGCGGCTTCCTCCGTGGTGTCCTGCCATGGACTCAATGCCTGTTCAATGTTTTGCATATGGTAGACTCCTCAACAGAGATGTTACCCAGTTCCAATGGCTCCTTCGAGCCTTTAGCTGTTACATTTACAGCATTTAGCTTTTATTTACATTTACATTTACAGCATTTAGCAGACGCTTTTATCCAAAGCGACTTACAATTAGTACATTTGTCAACAGTTAAACGGTTAACCACCAGTTTTGCAAGTAGATAACATTCTCTAGAATAAGGACAGCATCATGTAACAAGGTTACTTTTATATAAAGCGATCTAAAGCGACTTAGTCAAGTGCATTTGTCTAAAGCGGAATAGGTCATACACTAGTCATCATAAGTAGACACAATCTTTTAGAATAATGACATCTGCAGTCATCAGGACTAACTTAGTTCCTAAAACATCACATACCATTCGGTCCTCAACAATAATTGCGAACAACTTATACAAAAGCAAAGAGCTTGAACATTTATTTTAAATAAAGACAGATTGAGCAGATGATCACCATAATTATAATGTTATGTTCTCTCTAGTCTCTCTCACCTCAGGACCGGGCAATCTACAAAGAATTCTCTACCACAGTGAGTAAAACATACACAGACACATAAATACACACATAAGAAAGTTCAGTGGTTTGAGAAGTGTGTGTGTAAATGTATATGCACGAAAATGTATTAATATATACTACTGTGTGTGTGTGTGTGTGTGTGTGTGTGTGTGTGTGTGTGTGTGTAGAAGAGGAAGGCGGGGCCCAGCAGGGTTAAAGCTCCGGGAGCAAAGGTTCGAGTCGTCGCTCCGAAAGCCAACACAGCTGGACCAATAGGGAAGAGATCTATGGCTTATAGAGCGAAGGTACGCACACACACTATCAAGTGGATGTAATAGCTCCCTGTTTCAATTTCCTAAGCCCCATGTGAACAGTTACATCATTTAGCAGACACTTATCCATATCGACTTAAGCGACAGCAGTAGGTTAACTGAGTGTTAAGGATGGTTAAACAGAAGGACTAGTAAACAGAAGGACTACCAGGTTTTATAAACCTGGGGGGGGGGACTGGTTAAATGGGATGACTAGTTTACAATTACAATTAGGTCATTATGTATTATGTTCTACTTATTATATTATTAGGTTTTTAAGTATTATGGAGCAGGTAGAGGTTAGGCATCTTGCAGGATGCTTACAGGTAGACCAGGCATGTCAGGGATCAAAACCAAAACATGTAAGACCAGAAATGTGATGGACAATTCATAATTGTGTGTGTTGGAAGAGGTTAGGTCTGTGTTAGTGTAAGTATTCCAGTGTTAGATATATGGGCTGGCCAGTTGTAGCTGGCTAACTAGTAATTCGATTTTATGTCTGCTTCTACATCTACAACAAGTGCAGAATTATTGAGAAATTCAAAGATACTGATAGAAATACTTATATGCGTGTGTGTGTGTGTGTGTTCTGTAGCAGGACACGTCAGAGTCGGACGATGAAGAGGAGAAAAGCGACTCTTCTGATTCTGATGAAGACGACGAGACGACAGGAAGCTCCGACAGTGATGAAGACGATGACGAAGTACACGCACGCATTCACACACACACACACACATAGATACACACACAATATACACACACAATATACACACTCTCATTGTGTTATGTCTTTCTTGTGTGTAGAATGAGGAAGATGATGATGAAGAAGACAGCAGCTCCTCTTCAGAAGAATCCAGTGACTCGGACACTGACTAGCTCCGCCCCCTGGAGGCTGTGCAGGCCGCGCCTCTTTGCAAGCCATTGGTTCTAGCGGACGTTCTGGGCCCGCCCACCTCGCCCCAACTGGGCAGGCGTGAGAGAATCTCGGCATGTTGATTGGTTAGAAGTTTCCTACTCGTGTTTAAAAGTTTGTTTTATTTTTTGAAGAAAAGCCACAAGTGTTTTTTATCTTTCTGGACGTTTGCCGCGCGAAGCTAGTCATGGCTTTTTGATGTTTTTGTTGACTTGGTGAGGGAGGGATGTTGTACAGAGTCTGGCGAGGACAGAGCCTAGGGAGACCCTTGCGCCTCATTGGTTGTTCATGGTTGCTTGAAAGTGGTCGCCTTCTGGGCGAAACAAAAATTAAAATGCACTTTTTGTCAAATTGTCTTTTTTTTTTTATTTAAAAAGGACTAATATTCAGACCATTTCTCAAACAATATGTACGATTTCCATGTTAAAACACAAATATACAATGTTAAGAACAAACCATGTTTGTTTTCAAAGGGATACTGAGATTCTCACCTCAGCTTAGCTTATATAGCCTATATGCTCTTTTGGCCTATAGTAGTGAAATGAATGATCAACAATCATTACATACAGTAGATTGGCTGGCAATGAGCATGATGAAAGAGCATTTTTCTTCTGCTGAGCAGAAAGCTTGAGGGCAAAACTACTCAAGCAGCCAGCGGACCAGACAACATGCCTGGCAGAAAATTGTGGGTAAATTATATTGATTAGCATTGACAATTAGTCAATACTATTGTTAGTGTTTGTTAACCATTGCACCTAAATCATACAGACTCGTACATTTTATCAGTTGAAGCTGTTTTTACCTGGTATGACGCCTGTAAAGGGTCTATCATAGGTACCCACTTACAGAATGCCATTAATCTTGTTAGACAAGACTAATGAATAATATATACAGTAGTACACACAGATGAGCCAAAACATGAATACCACCTGCCTATTATGCTCTTAGTCCTCCGTGTGCCGCCAAAACACCTCCGAGGCATGGATTCTACAAGAACCCTGAAGGTGTCCTGTGGTATGTGGCAAGACATTAGCAGCAATTCCTTCAAGTCCTGTAAGTTGCGAAGTGGAGCCGCCGTGGATAGAACTTTGTTGTTCCAGCACATCCCACGGATTGAGATCTGGGGAATTTGGAGACCAGGGCAACGCCCAGCCCTGTACCAAGCAGGGTGCGATGCACTGTGTTGGGACACATTCCTCCTGTAAACATCATTACAATTTTCTGTAAATTGTGCCACAGTAGCCCTTTTGTCGGTTCGGACCAGACGGGATAGCCTTCATTGCCCTCATGCATCGATGAGCCTTGGGCGGCAACACCCTGTCGCTGGTTTGTCCCTCCTCAGATCACTGTGGGTGGGTACTCGCCGCTACTGACCATGCTCTGAAATCTAGCGATAACGATTTGGCCCTTGTCACAGTGGTCAGTTCTTCACTAATTTCTACCGCATTGACTTCGCTTACCGTCTAATATATCCCAGGCCATGTACCATTGTAAGGAGATAATCAACATTATTTGCTATACCTGCAAGTGGTCAGAAGGTTTTGGGTGCCTTTTTATTTGTATAAATATAAATAATAGATGGCAACAGCAGCCAAGTATGTTTCGCATACCTTTTTTATCTCCTGACTGGAAATCCCCAACCCACCTCACACACACAATGCCCAATGTTGTTTAAAAATAATGTAGATACAGTTCCGTGTGAACATTTTATAGGTTTTGAATGAATGACAGGACGTATTTGGACTTTGATTTTACATTTTATATAGACATTTCATCTCATAGATTTCTATAGAATATAAACAAGCTCTCCCAGACCCCTTCCAGCCGCTCGGCTGGCACCAGTAATAAATACGTCAACATCCATGAACTGTGTTAGCATAGCAACAGCTGCAGTCCTGCAGCTTCCCCTCATAGAACTACAACTCCAATCAGAACAAGCAGGGAACCCACATGATCCATTTTATAAAACACTTATTAGTTTCTATTAGCAAACACCTCCACTCACACACCCACGCAGCCAGTCAGATATTTGGATCAGTACATCCAGATGATAGCTGGTTTCCTGTAGTGGTTGGAGTTGACACTTTTTTTTGACCAGTGCTCAAATTACCAACCAAAACAGTACATACATACTGTATACACACGTTCATGCACACACCACACACTCTCTTTGCCCTCCCCTCGCCAGGTGAGGTCATCAGCTGATGTCCAGTAGTTTCTGCTGGAGGTACTGCTTCACCTCCTCGATGCCGTTCAGCTTCTCTAGCTCCTGGTAGGGTAGCTGTGGACACAACATAATGCTGTAAGACCCTTCGGCAAGGCGCTGGAACTCCACCTGCAGGATGGTGTAGCTGAGTTGTCGTTACCTGCAGGATGGTGTATCCTAGCAGCTGTAGGTGGCGGTCTCTCATGGCACGGGAACCAACTAGCACGTCAGAGTTGTGGCAGTAGTGCCACTTATCATTGACGGACATAACGACCCTGTAAGACACATGCAGGCAATTGTAAGTGTAATTATAAGTGTATCTCAACATGCTAAGGCACCACTGGAGACTGTTATCTTGATGTAATACAGCACAACTCAACCTTTTTGACCTCGTGCTATAAACGCCTTAATAAAACGGACCTGTGGACGGCTCTCTGCTGGGTGGGGATGCCTGGCCCCCCCTCTCCGCCCTCCTCTAGGATCTGACCAATAGAGAAGGACAGCAGGGGATCTGGGGGCGGCCTGGGCGGGGCAAGGCTGTCAGAGGCGGGGCTGCTGAGGGTGGAGCTGTCTTGGCTCTCGAGGGAGGCCTCCTTGGCGAGAGGGGGAGCGTAGTAGAACCCCTCAGGAGCTCCAGGCTGATCTGGATCCTCCAGGGCGAATGGAGAGAACTTTGTGAAGTCCGAGGTCAGCGTTGCCACGGAAGCAGAGGCCCCTCCCCCATCAGTAGGTTTAGTTGTAATGGAGACACAGGCCGGAGGAACAATGTTCAGAGACATTCCTCCCATCCCAGTCCGGATGGGCAGAACCCTGCCGGAACCGTCCAACCACAAAACGAAATCTGGAGAAATTATTAGCAGGTTTTACATTATCTGTATCATAATCTGTGTAATTTAATAAAGTCTGGAGATATTAGTAAACCAGGAGGATAACTCCGGCAAATATTGACTGGGGCCTCATTTTCCCATCTGCTATTGTGTCCGACCAAAATATAAGCAAATACACTTAACTTCGGAGTACGAACAATGTTTGTGGTGTTTATACACTAGTAAATATCTGTTGGCACTGGACGGCAGACAGTAATGAAAAAAGAGTAAAATGGCACAAGACAATTTATATTTTGTCTTATAATCCTTCACATAAAAACATTTTATCTTATCATATAAAAAGAGATTATGATAGAAAGATTTAGACTTTTTACATTTAATTTTATTTTCTTTTATTACAGTAATCAGATTACCGGTATAGTATCCGGGAGGCAGGACTTCATCTTGTTTGTAGCCTTGTTCTCCAACCAGCTGTCTGAGAGCTTCAGCTACCAGGCCCTTATAACTGACAACATCAATATACTGATTAGAACCTTTGCTATAGAAATGTTGATCGTCGTGCCAACAACATGCTAGCAGCGGTACCTGTACTTGCGGTTGACCTCGTCCGCCGTAAGGGCGTGGTCAAACATCAAGACTTTGTGGTTGTCATGGAGACGAGGTCCAGTGTAGTCATGGTACTCCAGCTCCACCGCAGCATCCAGCAGAGAGAGGTACCGACGCACGATGAGGGCATACGGACTGTCTGCAGGATTAAGATGAGAATTAAATACACATAAACTGGACTGGATTAGACTGGAACGGGTAACGCACTGACTACGAAATGAAGTATAGTGTATGTAGAATAGTATATGTTATATGTACTAACTGGTAACGTTGTTGATAAACCCAGTAGAAAACACTCGGTGAAGCACCAGTCTGGGGAAGTGCCCCAGCTGGAAGAGAGACATGAGGATGTTGACGGTGGCCAGAGGAGAGCTGAGAGCTTTCAGCTCCAGGACTGCTTCCAATGTGGAGAACATCTGCAGGTGGCAGGCTGGCCTGTAGCTCATCCTGCTGAATGGGAACACCAGCTTCTGGATCACCTGCAACCACAACAGAACCACAACTCGAGTCTACATAACTACAGAACCTCACAACTATGCCTGGGTGTGTCTCACAGCATGCTCCGTAACCGGTAAACCTGACATTTAGAACACTTTAATGCATCACCTTTATTTAATGCATCACCTACAGTTTGCGTTATAATAATTTTGGAATGTACTTAAAATGGGTGAACTAATATCATAAGATAATTCTGAACCTCATTTCCCCCCCCCCCCCATCTTTTCCCAACCGTGTCAATGGTTTCTGACAAAAATCTAATCAAATAACGGAGTTTATGCTCGTATTACCCCGTTAGCTGGAAACTGATCCCATATTTATTTATTTATTTAAGTCCCCTGACATGACTACATCACCAGTCACAGAGGAAACCCACAGCCAGGAGGTCAGCGGTCACAGCGGTACCTTGCTGTCAAGATACTCCGCCTTCTTGACTAGAAAGTCAGCGATGGTGTCGAGGAGGCGCGTCTCTCGGAGGCGATGGCGGGCGATGTACTTGGCAATGAGCGCCATGGTGTACGGCGTGATGCTGTCGACTTTCTTAGGAAGTTCCTCTGTCGAGAGAGAAACATCACAATGTTTAGTGGCAATGTCAATGTCTAACACGCATTTAAGGTTAACGTAGCTCTACGCGTTAAGGTCTAGCACAGTAAGTTGGACTTCAACTTAATGAACTGGCCTACTTTAATAGCCAGTCTTCATAAGAGGTTTTTTGGTAACCTTCGTGGAAGTTTGCTATGCTATTGGTTGTCTTGCAAAAAAACAACACAAAGTCTATTTTATGTAGTCATGTACCTATGAAGCCTTAAAACTTCACCACCTGTATTTATTTAATTTATTTTTTATAACTTATATGCTATAACACAATCTCTATCCAAAATGTCAGAGGCTGCCTTAGGAAGGACGACTCACTTCCTGGTAGGACTTAAACCTGCTAAACGTAATGCATCTGATTGATGCTGCAGTCGAACAATGTTACCTGCTAGGCTGCTGATGAATCGCTCCTGTCGGTTCTGGTAGAACAGATGGGAGCTGAAGATCAGCTCTAGGCTCTTGTTGCTAGCTTCTCTGGCGCATGCTGCCAACATCTCATCCAGGAGAACCATCTCCTGGTCTCTCACACTGCTCACACTGGCCAGGGTGTGTTTGACCAGCCGCAAGATCTTCCTGAGACACACAACACTACTGAGTACTGAGATAGTACTGACAAAATAGATAATAAATTAACATTTGACTGATGCACCCACCTGTTAGCCAGCAGCTGGTCTGGGTTGGAGGGGGCACCGCTGGTGGGTTCCTGTGGCTGTAGCGAGCGCCACTTGAGGCGGTAGTAAGACAAAAGCAGAAAGAGTGTCTGCGGGTGGCGCTCCCTCTCCAGGTGGCGCTCCAGCGCGGCCAGGCAGGCCTCGGTGAGCGGGTGCTGGCTGGCCGGGTGGAGCTTCATTACAGAGCTGAACACCATGGAAACGTCCTTCTGGTTGAATTGTGGCAGTCGTGTCTGAGACTCCGCCTCCAGAACCTGGACCACCTGAGACTCGCAGGGCAGACCTGCAGGACAGAACCTGGTCTCCGTCACCATGGCAACCAACAACACCAAGTCCTCCCCTCTCTGAGGGACTTTTGCCTTTTAAAGACACCAACATTCAATCCCAGCTGCAGCTAAACACACCAGCTAAGATAACAGCTAAGCTAACACTAATGCGAACCCTACTGCAGCTAACGCTATCCCTCCAGATCTAATGCTAACCCTCCCCTGCTAGCACCAACACTCACCCAGTGATGCGACGGCGTACAGACAGTTGACGATGCTGAAGTTGTCGAACTTGTTGCAGTCACTGATGATAGCATTGCACAGCGTCTGAAAGTCGGGCTGTTCCAGGATCTGTCTCCCGTCACCGTGTGGCCCCGCCCCCTCGGGCCCACCCTGCAGAAGCTGTCCGATCTTGTGCAGGGCGACAGGGTAGTGGTTGTGGGAAATCTTTGCGGGGTTCTGGGCGACCCAGCGCAGAACCTCATCGGCGTGGCGGGAGCGCTCAATGAGGCGCTTCATGGTGAAGAATGTGTCATAGCTCATCTTCTCCTGAATGAAGTTCCACGTCTTTTTCCTTCCGGGGGGAGCGGGGCAGGGCGGGGGTAGGGCCGTGTAGTGGGGGGGGAGAGGAGGGGGGGGAGCAAGGTGGGGGGGCGGGGCGTGGGGGGGGAAGTGGTGGGGGAAGGGAGGGGCACGAGGGGGCTCTGGACGCCCAGGGTACATGGGGTAGGATGGGGGGGCATGGGAGATGCTCTCCAACAGGGGCACCCCTGGCCGCCGCTTCCCCGCGGAGCCCCCTCCCCCGCTGTAGAGGCGAGGGGCGTACATGGTGTCTGGGAGGACCAGAGGGAGGAGACGCAGGGGGAGTCTAGCTTGACTCAGGAGGTTCCAGCCAGCAGAGGCACACAGCATAGTCCACAACCCGGAGTGGACTGGACCTTAGACCTGGTCCAGAAACAGAGACAAACAATAGTCCCTTTTACACTGAGGTTCAGAAAATAGAGTTTAGGGACTGGGAACCAAATGAAGATTATGCTAGTTGTTATTATTAAGTGGGTGCAATGGGGAAAAAAAGTAACTCTTAATGGAACTCATAATGTAGTAAGAGGCTGATGTTAACATCCTAAACATCTATCCCCAAGAGGGCAAGGCTTTAAACTTGCCAGTGTGGAGGTCTATTCTCTTTGTAACAGTGCAAGGCATAGACTGATAGATAGATAGATAGATAGATAGATAGATAGATACTTTATTAATCCCGCAAGGGAAAATTGTCATGTTACAGCAGCACAACACACAGTAATAACAGTATAAATATTAAAATAAACTAAGATAAGATTAAAAAATATATATCTTTTTTTTTTAAATAGAATAAAATGCATGCTATGTGCAGAAAAATAGATACAGGAGGAACTTAGGGATGACAGGGTCAGCTGTTGAAGGAATTGGGATTTTAGAGTTATTATTTAATATTCATTCATCTACTGTAGTACATAGCTATGTTAAACAAAAGGCAGGAATGTATGTCTTTTACATAACAGAGGCACCCAGTCAATCCCCCACCTCCCCTGGCAAATTTCAGTCTCACATCTATCTATGTGAAATTGTCACTTGACCTTTTAATCCACCTGTAACCTAATTGTCGGTTTTCCTGTCTTTCGAGAGGTGTCAAATGTTCCCAGAAACAGGCTGACTCCACTCTCATGGTGAAAGCTGGCCCTCAACCTCACAATTTCTATCCAAATGTAATCTAATTGTTTGCTCTCCTGTCTGGGACCCTCCCTGTTGTCTTTAAATCTTAAACTATATAAGCAAAAAGTTTTACCCATTGTTGTCAGATATGACGTTGGTGCAGCATGACGCATGCGAAGCTAACTTCTGTCTCCCTTGTGCGCACATTGTATTATTGCATTGTTATTAATAAACATGTTTCTTGATTTTCACCTTCAAGCACGACTGGTCTTAGTTTGTCTGTGGTACATTTTTACCAACACTGTTCTATTCCTTGTGTAGAGCAAGGCAATAACAGTTCCTGGGTTAGTGACTCTATTCCCTTTGTCAGCCTAGAGAAAGGCTCAGTCAATGCTGTGAAAAATTTGCTAGGATTTTAAAAGGAATGAAGTGGAAGTGGAAAATCAAAATGCAATTAAAAGAAAGGGGGTTTAAAAGATCTTAAGTTCTTAGACAACATATCATTAGACACTAACATCCAGCTATCTTGCAATGATAAGAGGTTACACACGGATCATATGGGTATTTATCATGTATAACAGATATATTGATCAGATGTAGCTGTTAGCCTTCTTGCTAGGCAAGTTAACGTTAGCAACTAGGACCAGGTCAGGACACTATTCACCAGAAAAAGTATATGCTTATATAAAAGTATATAAAACATAGCGGTTTAAAATCTACTTCATAATCATACATACACGTTTCTACTATAGAAATTAATCTGAATGTAGCTATGCAACTATGCTCCAGCTAGCAGAGCTATTAGCCTGTCTGCTAGCAGGGCCAGACCATCTAGTCACCTCAGATGTTTAATATAAAACCAGATATTTACATCATAACTCTGTCAACATGTGTATTATAGTAATTATCTGGGTTTTGAAACTGATTCAGTAAAGTTTAATTTTAATCTAATCCCGCTGCTCTTTGAAGAGACAGATGCAATCTATTCGATTGATAAGATGTAAACAACCTGCATGTCGATAGCAGCTGTCAATAACTTGTACTAGTAATAATGACTTATAATCACTAATTATCATTATAACTAGTTAACAGCTACAGCCTCCTCCTGTCTGTCAGACGGAGGATCTGAGAGGGGACCGCCGTAGGACAACGACGGGCGACGTCTGTTGGATCGTTTACCTCATTGCTGTTTACCATCCGTTCTGATGATGAATTATAATAATCTGACAGGTACTGATCAGTTATTGATCAGATCGCCTTGTTCGATGGTGATTCACTTCTGCCCAACAGCTCCGGCCAGCGCCATCTTGCTTTTCCCAACATGCAACAGTAGACTTTCTAACTTCTTCTGTCGCTGCGTCAATACTGTTGGGACACCGTGGCTCCCCCTGCTTGCATTGTCTGTCCGCAGAGGTTATGAACTTGGAGTGATCAAGTTTATGATGTAAACATCTAAATTATATATGATATCTGACGGTCCCTTGTCAGGACATTCGGGAAAGATAAAGCAGACTGGGTAGTCTTATTTATATTTATGCGTATTCCTATCAATTCATATATTTTCACGTCAGGAATTACTATAACCACTAGATGGCAATAGTAATTATTTTTGTTCCTGAATCTTTTCTGTTGTTATCTGAAGAAGAGTAAGTCCCAGACGTCGAAGACTACGTCACTACGCACGTCTTTATTCGATAACAGTGAAGATGGCGTTTGACATCAGAGGATATTAATATTCTTGCCAATATTACTCCTCATATCTCTGTCACTATGGCTCGATACCTGCTTCTGTCGCGAAGCTGCAGGAGTCTCTTCAAAACCTTTCAGTCCCCAAACTCCGCTCGACTGGTAGGTAACAATTGTACTAGTTAATCCATTTTACCTGCGTGTTAACTCTGTAGTTAACTAGAACATGTCTCTGGCTGTTAGACCATGCTAGGTCCGAACCGAGCCGGACCAGACCATGTCCATGTCTGGGTTGTTTTGGTGAAACTATGTAGCAATAATTCAGGAGAGAGAGACTAGAATAAAGATGTGAAATATGTGTGTTTTATTTATACTTTATAAACAGTATACTTAATTTATTTTCCTAATTCAATTTCTTATCCTGTATTGGAATGTTGTTCTGTACCTCTGTCTGTACCTGTTTAATAGGTTCAGTTTGGTTCTGGGTTCTGTCAGCAGGAGTCTGGAGTGGGCCAGGCAGGTGTTGAGAGACTGCTGGCGGGATTTTACAGACTTTCATCCAAACCTCCTAAAGGTGACATCTGCCTTTGTGTGTGTTTGTTTGTTTGTTTGTTTGGTTCGGGCACTATGGAGATATCTTATGTATCTTTGAAATGTTTCTGTTCCAGGATTTGAGAAATATTTCCCTGACAGTAAGAAAGCTCCAAAGACCAGTGAAGACAGCACAACAGCTAAAGGTGACAATGTAATGTGTGTGTGTGTGTGTGTGTGTATTACAACCTTAGGATATCTTTGCCAACTTGTTATCCGTGGGCTGCAATTGGGGGGATTGCGAAAGACTAAATATTGTTCAATATCGGCCACTCTAGGCAGCCTTTCCATCTGGAGAAGACCATGTTAAATATTTTTTTTAAGTGTTTTCATATGTCTATACCTGTATTTATTGGTTAGATGATGCTATCTTTGTTGCTTTTTTCCCCCCTGTGTCTAGTGCATGCATCCAGTTTCTGATTTTACCATACTGTAACCTTTTTCCAAAATATTTGAATCTTTCATTGTTTTCCTACTTTAGATCCAAATAAAAGTACTTGAATGTGTGTGTGTCAAAGAATGACTGACAAGTTTACCATCTCCCCCCAGATACCAAACCGACCAATGGCCAGGGAGCATCTGATAAGTCAGGAGGGGCGGGAGAAGGTGGAGGTGGAGGTGGAGGCGGAGGCGGAGGCGGTACCGGTGGTGGTGGTGGTGGTGGTAAGCGAGGAGGTCGTAAAGAGGACGGCCACTGGTACAGTCGCCTGCAGAAGGTCAGTTCATAACTAGTAACTCTCTGTGTAAACTTAACTCTTGATTAACTAGAGATAGCATAACAAGTGTCACGTTAGGTCCACTAACAGATGTTTTAGACCAAAACATGATTTGATATACATAACTATGATTATATATGATCTTATAGATTCCATGTTTTAAACCATATACACTCTGTGAGACACAGATTCTAGTAGTTTTGTAGATACTATTTATTTGTAATTTTTTACTCTACGTAATGCAGGGCGCCATGTTTTCCCTAAGGTTAGCATTAGATTAGCTGCACCAATGCCATTAGATAGTCAGTAAAGCCAGAGCACTGCAGCCTTCAGGGGTAAACTGCTTATTGTGTTTTCCAGGGCGAGGTTCCCTGGGACGACCGGGAGTTCAGGATGTATATGCTGAGCGGTGCCGCATTCTGGACTACCGTCACATACTTCCTGTTCTTCAGAGATGGAGGTCGAGAGGTCACCTGGAAAGACTTTGTTAACAGCTACCTGGCCAAAGGAGGGGTGAGTCACCTGGTGACAGGCTTAGGGCAGGGTTAGATCTTCCTAATTAACATTCTGGTGGTGGTTTGTGTCTCAGGTGGAGCGTCTTGAGGTGGTGAATAAGCGCTACGTCAAGGTGGTGTTTTCTCCTGACAAGACACCAGTAGATGGGGTGGGTCTGTTTTTAATATTAACGATAATGTTACTAAACAGAAGTGATGAATACAACTTAGATTATATGTAAGTTATATTTCTATTATATTCCTTTTAATCAATCAATGACTCTATATTAACAGTCCTACAAGACAGTTACTATTAAGTTTGTACATGAACCGTTCACTGCGGGGCCATGACCGGGGAGCAGAAGGTTCTAAAGTTGCTGTGTTTGTGGCAGTACGTCTGGTTTAACATCGGCAGCGTGGACACGTTTGAGCGGAACCTGGAGAGCGCTCAGTCGGAGCTTGGCATTGAGGGAGAGAAAAGACTTCCTGTTGTTTATTCTACAGAAAGTGACGGGTTAGACCGACCTTCTAATATCCTTCTTTTTATTAGTAGTTTTTTTTATTTGTATTACACGTACAGTATGAATATCAGTAAGCCAGTCTTTAAAAAAAAAAAAGCATTTAGCAGACGCTTTTATCCAAAGCAACTTACAATAAGTACATTTGTAGATGGGTCATACACCAGTTATTGTAAGCAAACAACATTCTGATAGAATGACAGCAGCATGTCATCAGGCCTAACATAGCTATACATTTTGCAACATGCATTACATATTACATACATTACCTATTAACATACTGTTAAATCCTCAAATAATTGCCAACAGTCAAAATACAGCAAAGTGCTTAATCTTCTAAGAGCTGATCCTACCATAGAGCAGGAAAGAGAGTTTTTTTTTTCAAGATGGATTGAGAAGGAATCATCATAGAGGGGTTTGGTTAATAGGAGTGTTATGAGATAGAGAGGTCAATGGCAGAGGTACTGTCAAGGTGAACTGTATTCAGGGGCCCCCTAGAGTAAGTAAGTGAT
The DNA here is from genome assembly GCA_025447815.1 of Percopsis transmontana. Classification (NCBI taxonomy): domain Eukaryota; kingdom Metazoa; phylum Chordata; class Actinopteri; order Percopsiformes; family Percopsidae; genus Percopsis; species Percopsis transmontana. The sequence continues at coordinate 8,138 of JAOEHI010006113.1, read as the reverse complement.
AGCGTAAGTGATTACTTCAAACTAAGCTTATGTGAGTGTATGGGCCAACTACTGCTGTTTAATGTAACACCTCACTACCTGTGTCACACCTAGATGCCAGATTATATAAAGGTTTTCATGAACGGGTAGTAGATCATTATTGTATTGCCTCAATCTGCCAGAAGTAGCAGCCAAACACACATTTATTTATATGCAATTGTTACATATTGTAGCTTTTAATAAAACTAGCAAAATGTCTCCTAGTCCAAATAATATGCGTTATGGGTATAGATGCACTCCCTGAAACCATGTGGTCTCTGCAGGTCCTTCCTACTGAGCATGCTCCCCACTGTATTGATCATCGGCTTCCTGCTGTTCATGGTGCGGCGCGGCCCCGCGGGCGGCGGCCGGCCGGGGCGGGGGATGGGCGGCCTGTTCAGCGTCAGCGAGACCACGGCCAAAGTCCTCCGAGATGAGATCGATGTCAAGTTCAAAGACGTGGCGGGCTGCGAGGAGGCCAAGCTGGAGATCATGGAGTTTGTCAACTTCCTGAAGAATCCCAAGCAGTACCAGGACCTGGGAGCCAAGATCCCCAAGGTGCCTGTAGCCCCTAGCTGCTCCTAAATTACATTTACAATTGGGGAATTTATGGCTCGTTTCCATTGAGCGACACAGTACAGTACGATTCGGGAAGGTAAATCCTGATCCGGCTTGTGTTTCCACCTCCAACAGTAATCTTAGATCTTACTTGATAGGCGGGGTGTATGCCGATAGCCGCGTCAAAGTAGTGATCGACGTCATACACGCGCAAAGAAGAAAGCGACACAGTAAAAACAACAATAGAGGACGTCCAGCTGATCTTGTTCTTCTCAGTATGTGACCAATCAGTGGTCTGCAGTGAGTCTAGCTCCACCCTTTAGGTTACCGGACCACTGTGGTAGGTACCCCAACGGAGTCCCAAAAAAGTGGTACGGTACGGATCTGTATTTATTACCATTCATAAATTCTGACAATCGATGCGGAAATAATTGCATACCATACTGTACCGAATCAAATTGTACTGTACCGCTCAGTGGAAACGAGCCAATAGCAGCCGCTTTTATTAACAAGGAATTACATGTGTTAATGAGCAGGTAGGGGTTGGGCATCTAGCTCAAGATACTTACAATTAAATTGTGCATGCTGAAGATCAAACCTACAGTGCGACCTTTTGACTGGGGTTCGACCACCCTAACCACTAGACCATCCTAAATTGTTGTTAATTGTACTTTTCATTTAGTATGTTAAAGTTAATTTCTTCTATAGACATGATGCGACATGGTCATAACAGCTACACTCCTTAATTTTGTCATAGTGCACCAAATATTTGCTGTCAAATATTTGCCAGGCTATGCCATTGGATCAGGGTTTAGTGTAGTATTTGTGCTGTGTTTTGTGTACTTGTTGTGTAGTTGTGACCAGTCTGTGTGGACAGGGGGCGATCCTGACTGGACCCCCTGGTACTGGGAAGACTCTGCTGGCCAAGGCCACGGCCGGTGAGGCCAATGTCCCCTTCATCACCGTTAACGGATCGGAGTTCCTGGAGATGTTCGTAGGCGTCGGTCCTGCCAGGGTGAGTACAACTTGACACGCAAGCTCCTTGTGGCCATGTAACATGCTACCGCTTGAGAACATTGACAAGGACATTACTCCTAGACGTACGGCTGTTATTATTTTGCAGGTCCGAGATCTGTTTGTGATGGCGAGAAAGAATGCTCCTTGCATCCTCTTCATCGATGAGATTGATGCTGTGGGGAGGAAGAGAGGCCGGGGAAACTTTGGAGGCCAGAGTGAACAAGAGAACACACTAAACCAATTACTAGTGGAGATGGATGGTAGAATATTATTATTATTATTATTATTATTATTATTAATAATATATTTTAATATTGAGAAGATGAATGGTGTCTTATATACTGTATATTTTATTCCTAAATTATATTAATATGATGTGATATAACATATTCTGCTATGCTATATATATATATGTATGTATGTATGTATCTGTGTGTGTGTGTGTGTGTATATATACACACACACGCTATATATATATATATATATATATATGTGTGTGTGTGTGTGTGTGTGTGTGTGTATATATATAATTTACAAAGGAAGTGTACACATACTGGTTCTCTACATTAATAATTACATTTATATTAATATTAAGGTTAAAGATTTAGGTGTAAGGTATTATACAACCAATATAGAGTGGCTAATATGTATACATATTATATATATATCAGTAGGAGTGGTGGTCATCATTTACGGCCAATCAAATCTGCTCCCCTCATTCCCTTTTTAAAAGCAGTGCGCTCTCTGTCATGGCAAACTGACATGATTGTGATTTAAAAAGGTTCAGGACGTAGTCATTAGTTAAATTATTCACGAAATAGGCCACCATAACATACACAAAAGTGGCGTGCGTGGTCTTCGCCTAAAGCCCAGAAAACTACCACACAACACCTGCGACTGCGCCCCCACGCTGTATTGGCGCAAGCAATGCCATGGCAAGCCTATAAAACCACCTTGCACCCAATGAAATTGTGTTAGCGCTACTGCCGGCCTTGCGCCATCCGGAGACTAGAGCCCATAGTCTGAAATATAATATATTGTTATGAAGTACAGTCATACAATAACTCCATTACGTGTGTGTCACAGTAAAATGTCACGTGACTTTGTGTTCGGTCAGGGTTCAACACAGCGACCAATGTGGTTGTTCTGGCCGGGACAAACAGACCCGACATCCTGGACCCGGCTTTAATGAGACCTGGTCGCTTCGACAGACAGATCTACATCGGTAAGACCTGCAGGGTCGCTTCAGTGGTTCACTGTCAGACTCCTCTAATCGCGTTTCCTGTATACACCAATGTTAACCACAGACATTACAATGGAATGAGGAGTAAGGGCTGCTGTTTGTGTTTTAGGTCCGCCTGACATCAAAGGACGGGCGTCCATATTTAAAGTCCACCTGAGACCTCTGAAGCTGCGGGCGGACTTGGACAGAGATGCTCTTGCCAGGAAGATGGCCGCTCTCACGCCCGGGTTCTCGGGTATGCATGCCATGCTCTGAATGGCTGCCCCCCCCATACACACACACACAGCAGTGAATAGTGATAATAATATTCACACATTTGTTGTTTCTGGGCAGGCGCTGACATCGCCAACGTTTGTAACGAAGCGGCGTTGATCGCAGCTCGCCACCTGTCGGACGCTATCGAGCATACACACTTTGAACAGGCCATCGAGAGAGTGATAGGAGGTGAGACAGCACCACCCGGTGGCCAAGGCTCTCCTTCCAGGGCAGACGAGACTTCCCATGACGATTACTGACACATTACACGGGTTCTGTTGTGAAAATTCCTCTTTTTAAAGTACTTTTACAAGCAGCAGTACAACATGAACGCACAGCAGGATGTTTTTTATTTATATAGAATTAATATTGATCAAATAATTGAGGATGTAATTGGATGTCTATCTAGCACGTCCAAAACTTGTCACCTCAAAGACTCTCACACAGACAAACGCACAGTCACTATTTATTTCTATAGATGATGGTGTAGGTTTTGTTTTGCTGTTCGACCAAGCAGATGGGCATTGAAGCCAACGCGTAAGATACAGTTCTGATGGCCACTAGATGCTGTATGACTGTGAATGTATGGAAGTCAACAGGAAAAAGCGCCCAGTTGCTCTCTAGAAAAACAACACATTACAACTTGCACAGACCGGTGGGACTCTGGAATCTGTCTGATGTGTTTTTATTAGGGCTGGTTGCGGATGGAGTTCTGATGCGTGTCTTGTCTGTTTGTGGTTCTGTTCCAGGTCTAGAGAAGAAGACCCAGGTTCTGCAGCCTGAGGAGAAGCGCACCGTAGCGTTCCACGAAGCGGGTCACGCCGTCGCCGGCTGGTTCCTTGAGCACGCAGACCCTCTATTGAAGGTCGGTTTTACTGCTTTCTTATTACTACATACAGTACTACTAGCTTAATGCTGCAGTACTGCGGATGATTTAGCAGATTAATACTGCACCTCTAAAGCTCACTAGCTAAAGTCATGATGGTAGATAAAATCATCCATAATCTTCCATAACAATTATAAGCAAACAGTTATGGTGTGTTTATCTCTTATGTTTTGTAACAAGCATGCTCAATAACTTTCGGATGCTGGGCTTTCAATATGAAATTCTGATGCATTTTCTCTCTGCATTACCTTTAACACATGCGCCCCCTAGTGGTTAACCGTATAACTGCTTGTGAAGTACTTGAATATTAGTGCCGTACTGTACACAGGGAATAGAACCCCCAACCCTGGCAATCTTAGTGCCTTGCTCAGAATCAGGTAGACATGCCATAACGGTGTGCTCTGTCCAGGTGTCTATCATCCCACGGGGGAAGGGCCTGGGGTACGCCCAGTACCTCCCCAAGGAGCAGTACTTGTACACACAGGAGCAGCTGCTGGACCGGATGTGCATGACGCTGGGCGGGCGCGTCGCCGAGGAGATCTTCTTCGGACGAATCACGACGGGCGCTCAGGACGACCTTCGCAAGGTCACACAGAGTGCCTACGCCCAGGTCAGAGGTCTCATGCACGCACGCACACAGACAGACACAGATGCTTTATGCCTCGAACATCTTTGAGTGTGTGCGAAATACCAGTATAATGTAAAATAAAACCAAAAGTTGCAGCTTTTTTTTCTTCTGTAGAGCAGCACGTCTGAAATGTTTGAGCCCCCGACTTCCAATAAGAAGTCGCCACCCGTGAACGAGTTCTTTTCGCTGGCCAAAATATTTATATATTGATATCATATATAAAGAATATTAAAGGTACACTCCTCAGTTTGTGTCTGTGTTGCCAGGGTGGTTTAAACCAGTGTAACAAACATTCTTGTTTAGATTTGAAACTCGGAGAGCGCATGCTAGGCCTTAAAATTACGGTATAGCCTAAAATTACGGTAACGGTATATATCACAGTATATTTGTTTTTCTTAAAACTTCAATATAAATGCTTCTGAAGGGGCAAAGCACTGCTATGGAAGCTATTACTGTACGCCTAACTGTATTACTAGGACATATTTTACATAGTACTGAGGTATTTTAAGAACATTTATTGTGCAAAACTACAGAAAAAAAAAATACAAAACATTTCTCAACTTCCATCTCTAAAAACATTTAGGATACAGTAAAATCAAGCTGCACAAAGTAATAATAGTCTATTGTTCTCTTGAAACAGTATGTGTTGTATAATTTTTTTGAATTTTTTTTTATTAAGCTCGATAATTGGGTGTAAACATTGTGGTTTAGTTAGTGTTTTAAGCATATACAAATATTTCTTTCCAGAAAATATCTTATTTACACCAATATTGAGCTTGTGAAACAGTTTGTGAATGTAGAAGATGTACTTATGAATATTGCTAATTCCAAAGCCCTCTAGCATATGGTCTTTTTTTGCATACAGCCACACAATGCAACCAGTGTGCAATGCAGCGTACGGCACTATGCGTTTTTGCCGTAGAGCGTGGCCGTGATTCTTTCTGGCAGACTAGGCACGGTTTAGTGCATTGCTGCCTCTGTGACTGCTCTACCGGTTAGTTAATAGTCCAAATACATATACCGTACGGAAAATTCATACTGGTGTACTTTCTATACAGTTGTTATATTATTATTATTATTATTATTATTATTATTATTATACCGTCCACCCCTAGTGCAGGCCCCTGTTTGAAAATGTAAACGATGAGGTGGGGAGACAATTTGGGCTTCTGGGGGGGGCTATAACACATTCAAGGAATGTACCTTTAATAACCATAAACATAAACACCATTAGATAAACGCACACCCATTTTATAAAACAAAAAACTTTGCAATTAAAATTCGACCCCTCGCAGGGTCCCAGCATGCTCTTTGAGGACCGTTGCTCAGGAGTTTGATTGCCTTTGTTGTTGTGTTGGTTGTCACCACAACAGATAGTGCAGTTCGGGATGAACCCGCGGGTGGGTCAGGTGTCCTTTGACCTGCCGCGGCAAGGTGAGGTTGTCCTCGAGAAGCCGTACAGCGAAGCCACCGCCCGCCTCATCGACTCAGAGGTCCGCATCCTGATCCGCCAGGCCCACACCCGCACCTCCGACCTGCTGACCAGCAAGAAGGCCGAGGTGGAGAAGGTAGGAGAGACGCATCCCCCCCCGAAAGTCCGGACTTAGGAGACTGAACACAGCACATATTTGCGTGAAAATTAATATTGCACTAATCTTCCCGTTTCCGGAAATTATGCGGCGTTTCATCCTCTAGGTGGCGCTAAGGCTTTTGGAGCGAGAGGTGCTGGATAAGGGCGACATGGTCGAGCTCCTGGGAGCGCGTCCGTTCGCAGAGAAGTCTACGTACGAGGAGCTGGTGGAGGGGACGGGCGGGGAGGATGAAGACACATCGCTCCCCGAAGGCCTGAAGGACTGGAACAAGGAAAGGCAGGATAAGGAGGAGAGCCCAGAGGAGCAGGTCGCACGACACATCTCAGGGGGCATGCCTTTCTGAGAGCCACGCCCACTTCCCCAAAGCAGATGGACTGGCTTCTGCTGGGTGCTAAACTCGCAACCCTGACAGAGGATATAAAGCAACACTGATGACCAGGAATGTTCCCGAATACTGGTTAATTAACTACTTGCTAAACGGGTTAATAAAAAAAAAAATACATTAACCAGTAAAGCCGTTGACGTGCTGCTACAGGAGACAAGGCGTTAAATGTTCGGCCGTGATTTCAAATCTTTAGAGAACATCTGGTGTTTCAGTTAAGACGTCTGGGAATAGAAGATGAAGGGAGGTCAGCGTCTTCCTCCAGTTTGATGCCATCTTCGTCTGGAGTTTATTATGTAAAGAGTTCTAGGAAGATGTTGATACTTACGTCTTTAAAAAAAAACAGTATTTTTTTTTTTTTAAATCATAAAGCACTTCTGTTCAAATAAAGCTATGATCGGCTTTGTTTAAATAATACAACATGAACTATTATTCTCATTTAACAAATGCGTCAACTGCTGTTTAATGCAATATTAAACTTAGGTAAAATTGACTATTCAGTTTCTTACTTCAATATATGTCCACACATAGACGCTTGGTTTCTGTATTTAATGAACCTAATGTCATGGTTCTCTAACCTCCATTAGGTTCCAACTGTAACGCAAAGACATACTTTTTCAGGTAATTTTGACCTGTTTTTTGACCAGCCAATGGTTTTACTGAGGTTCACTCTTAAGTTAAGACTAATGTAACTCTGTTAACTAGTAACTGCAGTTACTACCAGCTTAACCACAGGCTGTCTAGTCCAGTTTATCTGATTTATTGGAATATAATATTGATCGGATATTTATGGCATATTGTGAAAACTGTAGATATTCTGTGATTCTTGTGACTGCTCACTCCTCTGTAACATATAAACTGATGCGATCTGGTATTGTGTTTTATTTTATGGTAACATTTTTATTTAAGTTCAAAATCTTGTTACAAATGGTAATGCAATAACAATGAACAAACGTGTTGATATGGCTCTTAAATCAACTATATAAGTAAATATATGTCACACTATATCTGACTGACATTGCTACATTTGAGAATCTAATGTAAAAAATCAATTACAATGTTTGTGTCAAGTATTAAAAGAGGGATTTTAAGTTTATACAGATAATTATTTAACATCTTGCCTAATACTGTATGCATTATTTGTGTAATCTATGGTGACATTTATTGATATGTGTCCAGAATGTCCCGTTTTGTTTGAAACTGGGAGAGCACGTCTCTCCCACACCTGCAGAGTGCTGACTTGCAACCTCCTCTACTCCGCCCCCTACAGCTCTCATGATGTATCTGAACCTTATTAGCCAGTTTAATAACTTCAACTTGATTAAACAGTTGAATATAGTTAACATTGTGAATCATTTTTATAATTCGTAACCACTATAATGATCTATCAGAAATTCAACCACTTTGAAAGTAAACAATATAGTGCCCAGGCCCACTGTTTGAAACCTAAGTGTAAACAAACGCGGGGGTAGCTCTAGATTGCAGTGGTTCTTAACCTGGGTTCGATCGAACCCCAGGGGTTCGGTGAGTCATCCTTAGGGGTTCGGCGGAGGATAAGA
>JAOEHI010006098.1:0-36372 GCA_025447815.1 Percopsis transmontana | reverse complement strand
ATCAAGAGAATGCCAAGAGTGTGCAAAGCAGTAATCAGAGCAAAGGGTGGCTACTTTGAAGAAACTAGAATATAAGAAATGTTTTCAGTTATTTCACACTTTTTTGTTAAGTACATAATTCCACATGTGTTCATTCATAGTTTTGATGCCCTCTACAATGTAAATAGTCATGAAAATAAAGAAAACGCATTGAATGAGAAAGTGTGTCCAAACTTTTGACCTGTACTGTATATAATTTCCTTTTCCTAACAAAATCATTAGATCAAAAAGAAATCGCTACATGACTACAGTATATTGAATCTGATGACAAAAAAATACACATCTAAAGCAGTGTAATCTGCTTTGAATTACATTCTTAACAGCCAACTAATTATAAGTAGCCAATGGAGGGCTGTTTAGGCAGCAGGGCAGACAAAATATCACAAAATAGACAAAACATTTTCAACTATACAGCTTCCCTCCAAATGCTGCACCGTATTCGAGTGCGTGCGTGTGAGCATGTATGTGTGTGCTTGTGAAGTACAATGCTGTCCCTCCCTGTCTCTCTTGTGTCCCATGAGTTCTGACAAGTCCAATTACATGGTGGCCTTGTGTGCCTGGGTGTGTGTGTGTGTGTGTGTGTTAGTGGGATAGCAGACGTTGTGGTGCCTGCCCCAGGACACCCACCTCGCTGCCTGGGGCCCCCCATGTCCTGCCCTGGGCTGCCCACAGGATGTGGACTGTGCTTTGATGCCCCACTCTCGTCCACATTCACACACAAACACACATACACACAGACAGAAGAGGTCTTCTCAGATGATCCTGTGATCTGAGGGTCCTCACATGTCTACATGATTAATTATCGTAGGTGCCAATGAAGCCACATGCTGTCATATTGTTTTGCATTGTGTGAGTGTTCATGTTGTAGTAGAACCGTGCAGTGGGCATGGCATGGTTTGGGTACAAGGTTTTCGAAGCTCTAGGCTTAGTTAGGCCTATTACCTGATCTCGACTCCTGCAAACACCCACCCTGAATTGTTATCTTTTCTTAATACTAGAAAGGCCAAAGCACATATCAAATAGCAACCAGATGTAAGCTTCCTTGAGCAAGATGCCTAACCCCTATCTGCACCATGTAATTGTAAGTTGCTTTGGATAAAAGCGTCTGCCAAAGGATCTAATTGTAATTGTAAACTTCCAAGTCTCAATAAAGGCATAAAAACCTTGATGTGAACCATCATGTTTGTCATTATTATAGTTTGGTTTGGTCTTACCTGTTTTGAGTTGTTACAGTAATTGACTGCTAGTTGTGTACAAGCTTGTTATTAAAAGTGGTTTAAAGCCCCAACCCACTTAGGGACATACGGTATGGTCCTTGAGCTGAATACTTTACTCCCTTTTCTATGCTGCACTGTGTTAGAGCAGGTGTGTGTGTAGCAACCTCTCTCATGTCTCCTCAGACTGTTGCTGTTATAAATATGTATTAGAAATATGAAATAAATATGAAGATGAACATTTTGATGGCTATATTTAATTTTGTACTACGAATAGAGAAGGCAGTCAGACAGATGCAAATATGAAGGCCTATTTGAAAATAATGGAGGTGAATGTCAGATGAAACTAGTTCTGGTCAGCGGACGATTATTATATTTTGCCCAGTGTCAGCGGGAGCAATAATATTAAGATTAACAAGCTACAGCGTCAAAGGTTTAACACAATTTCAATTCTTCTTCAAGTTAGTTGTGTATGTAGAACATCACACTCACACACGCACTCACACACACACAGTCACAGTCACGCCCCACCCAGGGTGTCTGCAAAAATTCAGCCTGGAGACCAATTAGCTGTAATGACGGGAAGCTTGTTAGTGTTATCTGCAGCGAGGGCGGCCGGCGCTGGCTCTCGCAGACCCTGGAGTGGTCACGTAGAGAGGTGGAGCACAGGAGAGCCTCAGGCTATACACAATGCCCTGGCAAAGCATTCACTGTCTTCACCTGCTCCTAAATGACACATCAGACTGGACTGGGGGACTTGAAGGAAATCCCCTCAAAATGTCCCATGTTGTGGCTAGTGAATGTTTTATCCACACATCTGGCACATAGGCCTAAGTCAGCACGGCTAAAGTAAAGTATTCTAGAAGCTAAAAATGGGTTAGTTGCGCTAAAAATGCAGGAAAATGCATCAAGGAGCATGCTTGTCTTCTAAGATGTAACGCTGCGCCCAAGCTCAAGATTGGGGGGCATTGTGGGCCGGGGGTGGGAGCTGGGTGCGTCACACGAAGGGTGTAAGAGGCTGTCGTCACTGGGGCAAAAGAGACTAAACCAAATAAACAGCAAAAGTCCCTGAAGCAAGGACACAACATCAGTCACGTAGGGCATTGACACACTGACAAGCGGGCAAGCGCATGTAGCCCACTCCAGCAGAAAACAGGCAGCTTCGGTGTCGCTTTGAAAACATTTATCCCTCATTAGAGCCTTCCACCTGGGAAAAGCCACACCGATGTTTACCAGTGATTTCTGCCTGCTTCGCTCCCATATTCGTCTGGCTTCATCAAGCTTTCGCATTTTCCAAGCAGATTCATCCTCTGTCTGCTCTTGTGCTAATAATAGCTGTGGTCCTCCATTTGTCCAAAATTACACTTCTAATAAATGAGAGGATTTCTACTACTACCTAATAGTTAGAAACGTACAACTTCTTCTTCTGCTGCTGCTTTTCTTTCAAGGTAGTGACGAAACGCGCTCTGTAGAGCCGTTTGTGCGACGTCCATAGAGGGGTGCCCGCGGTTATGTAGATAGAAATGGCTGATTCAAAGGTAATGAAAATATAATGGTTTAATATATAAGGTCTTTATACACCACTGAAAACATAGTAATGGATCTTATATTGCATTTCTGTCACTAGATCCTCAGAAATATTACACACTGGACCTTTAAGTGTACGTTTTTACACAAGGTCACAGATTTTGTTATGTTTTCACAACGCCCTTATCTAGCCCTGATATCAATAATTGTTCCAGTACTACATGGATTTCATGGATTTAGTTTCCAATGACCCCAAAATTAAACTTACATTCGTCTGTCTGTCTGTCTCCATCCTTATGGTTACTCCACAACCTTCACCTGTTGTTGAACATGATTGAGAATGACACCCACGCAATGTCAGTGACATCAAAGAAGGAATTGAATCAAGGCCTTATATTAACACTGAAGGCTGGTATAGAGATTAGCAGGTGCTAATACTGGTGTCTTTGTTTTATGCACACAAAGGCTTCATCAGGGCTACATGAAGGCTATATGAGCTGAAACATTGGTGTGAAGGGTTTACAATTTAATTGAAACACGCAATATGGAAAAAGGTGGGCAAAAAAAATCAGCTCTGGCCCTTTGCCAAGTATTGCATCATCTATGTGTATCTTGTACTAATCCAGGATCTGATGCACAAGAGACCATTTTACAGTGCAGTAAGAGAGGACAGATTCCGGAAACAGTTTGGTCACACCCTTTCAGCTATTGGAGGTACAGCCAACTAGAGGGGCATAAAATGCTGAATAGTCTCAAAATACATTACAGTAGCTACACACACACACACACACACACACACACACACACACACACACACACACACACACACATAACATTGTGATGTTTGTTTATGAATTGTTTATGTGACAACAATGGCTGACATAAACAAGATGTGGTGATGACCTTGTGGTGTCTCCCTTACTGTCCTCTCCACGTAAATATCTGCTTGTTAAATAAAGCCAATAGCTGTGTCGTTATACTTTTGTTGAGTGAAAACAATACAGAAAGGGGAAGTTAGGGAAAGCATTGTATTTGTTTAGAATATATCCTTACCTTTTTAGAAAAAGTAATGTAACAGAGGTGAAATGTATAATGTGTTCATAGCAATGTTGCTGTATAGTGGCTATACTCCTGCCATAACTGTACTGTAGTATTTGTCTTAGTGGTTACAATATATACAGTAATATCCCAACAGTCTAAAGCATTGCTTTTATCACATCTCTTGCACAATGTACATTTTTCTTCTTTCTTATATTCCAATGAATTTCTGGATGGAAAAAGATGTCTTGTTTTTCCTACAGTATATTGGAAAGAAAATGCTTAAATCAGTCCTTAATGCAATAGTTACACTTTAATACATTTGGTGCCAATAAAACTTCAAATCAGCTACGTGAGACACACTTCATTTTTGCCATAACTTCCCAATCCAGGGAAACTACTGACGTGACATTAGGGTGATACTACTCTGGCCTTCCATGCATGGCCACTGCACACAGGTTTAATGTGAGGGGAAAGAGGGGAATGAGGGTGGGTCTGCTCGAGTCACGATAGTCTGTCCATGTCTGCCTCTTCTTCCTGTCTGTCTCGTCCCGTTGTCACCAATCGTGTGTGTGTGTGTGTGTGTGTGTGTGTGTGTGTGTGTGTGTGTGTGTCATACACACACAACGTATACAGCACAGACACACGGACAATGACAATGGTGGATGTGTTTTATTAATGTTTGGGTATTACTAATGAGTAAAACTGAATTTGCGTGGCCACAACTGAGGCTTGACCTGCGGCGTATTTTAAGCCCATTGCAGTGTTTTTGGCACCAGAACAGTGGCCTATTGTTCATCGTTTGTTGTTTGTTTACTATCAATAAGACAATGAAGCAAACTGCAAAATGCTTATGGCACGCACGCACGTGTGTGTGTGTGTGTGTGTATGTGTGTGCTATCTAAGTACCTTTGAAGGATAGTAGTCAGGCCCACTGGCTTGTGTGTGCGTCAAGAACTACAACACAGATAAGTTGTGTCTGGCACGTATTAGTATCCTGTGTGAAACCATTACCAAAAATAGACCTGACTCTAATTTTACAGTAATATTCCTTTTGTTCCTTTGAAGAGTACAGAATTGTACAACTCTGCTTCCAAGACGTAATTGCAGTTTGCACACTTGCACACTTGCACATTGGGTGAAAGTGTTTTCTAAATAAATAAATAAATGTTGTTTTGGATTTTGGATTATTCTCTATTCCTTCCTCTACAAAGTTCATAGGCCATGTGTACTCTTGTGCACAGTGGTGTGCACAAAACATACAGTAACATTTCTGAACATAAACAGTGAGCTGAGGAGGAAATTGGCGTTGTATCATAATCGAGGAGTGTAGCTTTAAAGAAAGATTGAAAACATTCCTGGATGACCAGGAGGGATGGATGGGTGGACAAGATATTGCCGAGGCATGTGGGTTCAGTGAATGGAGAAGGGAGGAGAAGGACAAGGCACTTATCCAAGTGACCTACTGCACTAATTAATCCCTACAGGCGCTATCAGGCAGCACTTGTTAGCATGCGTCCAACCTCGTTTAATGGCCTCGCTGTGAGCACGCTCCGTTCTAATAGGCCATAATGAGACCTCATGATAATCACTCTGATATATGGCCTCCGTGGACATCAGGCCTTTGATTTGCCAGATGGACGGCGGCGGGGAACCACCGATAGGCTCTCATGGGTGAGGTGGGAGGGGCAAGCTGGCTGTTGTCCAATAGTGATAGGGCTTCGAGGGAGAGAGGCTTTACTGGCACTGGGCATCGCAGCATAGATGAAAGTGTAGCAAGTGAAGGTGTGTATTTACATGCAGCGTGAATAAGGTTTAGGTTCTCAAGCCCATTGTTATGTGTGTGTGTATGTGTGTGTGTGCGCGCGCGTTTGTGTGCGTGTGTCTGGTGAGAGATGAATAGCACATTAGACTAAGCTGCTGTGTGCGTACTTGTGTCAAAGCATGACTCTGAACTCCACTTCCTGCATAGCTGAGGTTGAGAGCCCGGCTGCCTCAACCCCTGTCCCCCTGTGACTTGGAGGAAGTCGTGGCATGTGCGAGTAGGGGAGAAGAGGAAGAAATGAAACAAAGATGAAGAGAAAGAAAAGGGAGGAAACTCATGGGGAGATAATAAGGAAAATAGATGGTGGTATAGATGGTATACAAAGAGAGAAAAGAGGGAAAAAAGCAAAAAGAGGTGAGAGAAGGAGGGGGGCAACGTCACTCTGTCGTCGTAGTTTAGCTATACGCCTCATGAATGGCAGGAGCGTAGCAGGCTACGTGTTGTTGGTGGTGTGTGTCTGTGTGTGTGTGTGTAGGGGGGGTAGGGTTGTGGGATTGAGGGGCAATTGCACGATGTCTGTCTCCATCCCACCCCCCGCTTCTCTATATAGGCCATACCTCACTGCTACTACAGCTGGTGGATTAGCAGCTGCAGGTGTGTCTGCCTTCAGCGTTCTTTCGGGATATCATTAAGGTGCGCTGATCTCTCAGGAGATATTTAAGGAGATATTTCTTTCCAACAGGAGTAGACGAACACAGGACCACCATGGACCAATCAGCTCTCATCCTGAGAACGGCAGCGATACTGCTGGCACTGCTGCTTGGCATAGGTAAGCCCCAAAATGTTACCTGGCCTTTAGCAAGTACTTATATGCTGTAATAGTAAAGGCCCAGGATAGTATTGGGATTATTGATTCAAGTGATGTCAACATGTTAATGAGCTTTAACTGGTGAGTTTGATTTTGAAATGCAATTCCAAAGTACTTCTACTACTAATAATAAAATGAATGGCACTAGAATAGTAAAGAAGAATACTAAAGAATAGCATACATATACAAATATATACAAATATACATAATAGTTATATACTATATATATAACATATAATAGTAATAGTATATAATAGTATATACTGTATAATATTATTGTAAAACAACGATTCAGTATACATATTGTGCCCACCTCACACATAATTAAAAATAATATATATAATGTTCTTTAAATTAAAATGTCTTTACTTTAATTCCTCTCCTTTCCTCTCTCCATCTAGATGCTAAAGTGGAGATCATAAGCAGTAAAAATGATGTGATGGTGGGAGAATTCCATTTTCTCCTCTGTAAAGGTGAGTCTGCAAACGTATATTTCAAATATGGTTATTATGTTACAAATGTTTAAATATACATACATCTCTCCCCTCCCCCGAAAACCCAGTGACTTTATGTGTGTCTATTTATATCTCTCAGTAGGAAATATATGGAATGCAAACACATCGGTTTAAACCTATTATTCTTACATTACAGTAAAGAATCAAATCAATTGACCTAATTGTATTTCCCTGTGCCCCACCCCGTGCTAGCGAGCAGAGAAGGGGATATAACCTGGATGAAGGATGGCCAGGATGTGGACGAAGACGCCGTGACTACCATGGACGAGACCACCTCCAAATTGTCAATTATTAAAGCAAAGATGGAGGACGCAGGCACATATACCTGCCAGTGTGAGTTTGAATCCGGAGACACAGAGAAGGTGTCCAGGCAGCTCGACATATATGGTGAGGACTGGAAACAAATGTCTGTGTGTCTGTGTGTCTGTGTGTCTGTGTGTCTGTTTGCGTATATGTGGTTGTTTCTTTGTTCAAGAACGGCAGTGAGAAAATGCCTGTTCTAGTTTGAGGGTGAAACTGACAAACTAACAGTTACCTATTTTATAACGATGAAATAACATTCTGGACTACTGTATGTGGGCCTATATCATCCCCACACCTAGAGATAGCTGTGTATGAAATGGGTAAAACTATTATGACATAACCATAGTAAAATAAAAATAGTAAGGAAAAACATACATTTTGACAAGGCATTGTGTCGCTGTATTGCAGACTGTAGATGGTTAAGTCCTAACTGTCTTTTCTCTGTTAAGATGGGCCATCATTTGGCGACACCCAGACATATCATGAGTTCCTGGAGGGCCATGATGTTGTGCTACCCTGCCGCGTGTCAGGCCTGCCGGCGGTGGAGACCCACTGGCTGAGAAATATGCAAGAGATAAGCACTCATGGTAGGACCACAGGGTTTCTCTGGTGCATTCAAAATAGCAAATAAGACCGGCAAGTCTAGTGATGTTGTTATGATACATTATGGTATTTTTTTGTGGTATATGAGAAATTGAGTTCATTTTCAGCTCAGGTTAAATGTCCTACTATGACCCACTTCTTTTTCTCTGTCCTTCTGTTTGGTGACGTCTGCTACAGCGGGAAGCCGCGTGAGTCAGTTTCCTGATAATTCCCTCCACATTGGCCAGGTGAAGCGAAGGGATGGTGGGAAATACATGTGCAAAAGCTGGATCAGAGGGCGGCCCGGCATCTTTAAGGAACTCTCCATCTCTGTTGTCGTCAATGGTCAGTGTTATGCTTCACAGCATGCTGTGCATTAACCATTAGCTATTGCTTGTGCCATAGAGATCAAGTGTCTATAGCTCAGATAATAAGATGCACAGCAAACAACACTTAAAACTGCAATCGTTAATCCACATTTCTTCTGTTAAAATTGTTGTTTCATTAGTTCAGAGATGCCCTCTGTTATAGCAAATATGAAATAATAAATACAATAAAATAAAATAAATAATTAAATCAAGGGCGATTTCGTCTGCATTATGAACCAAATCTTCTTTTTCTTCTTCTTCTTCTTTTAGCTCCGCCAACAGTACATCTGAGGGAGGAGGTGAAAAGAGTGTTGGCTGGACCAGAAGCCAATGTTTCATTGGTGTGTTTAGTGGACGGCTTTCCTCAACCCAACATCTCCTGGGACATGTGAGAGTCTTTGTCCTTAGCTGTGTGTGTGTGTGTGTGTGTGTGTGTGTGAGAGAGAGAGAGAGAGAGAGAGAGAGAGAGAGAGAGAGAGAGAGAGAGAGAGAGAGGTTAATGTTCTTAATGTTAGTATCATGCTGTTAATAGGCCTCTTCTAAATATATGAAATGACACCAGCCCCTTACCGACCCTTTCTCCACCCAGGCCTGTGAACTTCGACCCCTCCCGCCATCACTACAACTCGGACCGTAGCGAGCTGACCATCCGGTCGGTCACCAGGGCAGACTACGGGGAGTACGTCTGCACGGCCAAGAACAAGATAGCAGAGAGCAGTGCCACCGTCATGCTCAACGTCTCTGGTGGGTTTTAATCTATTTAGTTCTATTCTATTCTATTCTATTCCAGTAAGAATGTTAGAAAAGTACAATTTAAAAGGGATTTACTTTCATCCTAGCGAGTGGGATTAAGCATTTTAGTGAAGAATACTTACAGTATACAAAGGGTCCACGTCGGGGATCAAACCCAGGACCTTTCTATGACCTCCCAGACTACTAGATTGTCCTATCTGTGTGTTACAGTAGTTCTTCTCATATTCAGTTTGTGCAGAAGTGTTCATATAGAGCATACAGTGCTGTGTGTATTTAAATGTAGATTGAGTCCAGAGTCAGACGCGTTTTGGTGAAGTGATCAGATGGTAAAATTAGTTGATCAGTATTTAAATGCAAAAGTTTATTTAAGGCTATAGAGAATTATGTTATGATCCTGATTCTGTCATTCTCTCTCTCTCTCTCTCACTGTGCTTCTGTCAGAGGCCCCAGAGGTGTTTGTGAGTGCAGACGAGCAGAGGGTATCGGTGGGTCAGAGCATATCTGTGTCCTGTAATGTGACAGGACACCCCCTCCCTCAGCTGTACTGGATCAACAAGCACAATGGACGCACACTGGTGGGGGGTAACACACACGCACACACACACACACACACACACACACACACACAAATCATGATATGTGTAATAGATGATCTAATTGATCTAGATAACGCTGAGATATTGGTAAAAGGTTAATCAATCTTTGTTGTACTCTTGTCAGGACTCCGGGTCAGGCCGTGTTCACGTATTGCATGGGGTGTTGATGATTGATGATGTAGCGCCCTCTGATGGCGGTCTGTATTCCTGCATGGCCGTCAGTCCATCGGGCAATGCATCAAGAGATTTCGCTTTGCACAGTAAGAATGTATGTGTGTGTGTGTGTGTGTGTGTGTGTGTGTGTGTGTTGTTTGTGCAACCTAATACAAATTTAAGTAAAGTTTTAATAACTTTTGCCTAGCACTTTTTCTAGCACAAAGAAGCACTTTTCCTAGCACTTTTCCTTTCTTCCTCCTCCAGCTCAGCCCAGCCAACCCCTGGCTGTGTCCGTCTCTCCTGGGCCAATCTCAGTCCTGTTCGCTATCAAATACCCGCCCATCGATGGGGGGACCCGTATCACAAGCTACGTCATGCAGTGGAGGCAGCCACCGGCAGAGAAATGGGAGGAGATGACAGTCCTCGCACAGTGCCTGTTGATGATTGATGATGTAGCGCCCTCTGATGGCGGTCTGTATTCCTGCATGGCCGTCAGTCCCATCGAGCAATGCATCAAGAGATTTCGCGTTGCACAGTAAGAATGTGTGTGTGTGTGTGTGTGTGTGTGTGTGTGTGTGTGTGTGTGTGTGGTCATAGACCGCCTGGCCATTATTTCCCTCCTGCCTTACACATCCTACGCAGTCCGCTTGGCTGCTATTAATGCTGTTGGGGTAGGGCGGTTTTCAGAGACGTACACCGTCCGCACCGAGGGCGAACGTAAGTCCTATGCACAATACAATTTTAGATGAATTTACAATAAAAAATTTAAAATTTTTACAATATTTAAAAATTTGTATTACATCGCTTAATTACATTACAATTATTTTGTAGTTACTGTTTTCTTCATGCAAGGATTCAGCGTTTTATCACATATGTTTTGTTTGTGAGTGAATATACAGCATAATTTAAGCTATGAATATTTATATATACTTTTTTTTGTTTTTATTCATTTTTCCATCATCATGATATTTTCATCACCTGATGCCTGATGATGCCTCATTCTGCTAATGACATCATTAACAGAAGGTAAGGTAATCCAACTGTTAATCAAACTGTCAATCACTCTAAGCATGCTTGTATGACTTCATGAAGTAAAAACTGACTATCAGTATCCGACTATGTGTGGTTTACAATGATACTATGAAAAACTATGAAAAAAGGTGTACTGTTACACAATGAAAAAAGGTGTACTGTTACTCTGTTTTTCATGTTATTTTATCTCTTCACCTGCCCCCATCAGGTGAGCCTGACAGTCCCGTGCTATTGGCCAATCAGATGAAAGTAAAGGAGAACTCGTTCTCTGTTCCTCTTCAACAGCATGAAGAGGACCGGACTCCTGTTCAGCATATCAGCGTACGATACAGACCGGTATGGAAATGCAATGTCTAGTTTAGACAACAATTTCTTAGTTCTTTCTGTCTTTGGCCTCATTCTTCTTCTTTTCTAACAAGCATTGCTTTTATCCACCCAACTTTTTTCCATCCCTCTCTCCCTCTTCACCTCTAACATGTTTCCCTCTTTCCAGGATAAAGAAGGGGAGGAGTGGAAAGAGATGCAGCTGTCACCTGATGCAACCGCCGTTGTTCTCCCAGAACTGTTGTTTGGCTCCGACTATCAACTGGAAGTCGTGACAGTCAATGCAAACGGTTCCTCTATGCCTGCCAAGCTGAAGTTTACCATCCCTGGTACATAGCCCACAGGGGATGACCTTACAAATACAGAATATGTATTCACTGTGTAGTCTAACTCATCGGTTATCAACAATCTTTTGACCCATGACCCCAAAAAAGAGGTTTTGCACTTTTAATGAAGAAATGACCACCAAAAACATCAATTACCGCTTATAGGATAGAATTATATGACATCTTCTGTAACCATTGATCTGACAATCTCTTTCTTTCTCTCTCTCTCTCTCTCTCTCTCTCTCTCTCTCTCTCTCTCTCTCTCCAGCCGATGTGAAACCTGCCGTGACAAAAGGGGCTGTGGTCGGCATCGTCATTGCAATATTCTTTGTGTTGTTGGTGGCTGTAGATGCCACCTGTTGCTATGCCAACCGCTGCGGCCTGCTCATGTTCGTTGCAGTGAAACTTTTTGGACACAAAGTTCCGGGCCTAAAGACACTCGAGGAGGGAGAAGGAAATGGGTAGGGATGTGTGGTGTGTGTGTGTGTGTGTGTGTGTGTGTGTGTGTGTGTGTGTGTGTCAAGTGGAGGAAATTGCTTGTACTTCTATATCTCCTTGTACCAAAATCCTTGGTACTACAATGCACTGTATTTATACTAAACAATACTAGTTCAATTTTGATGTGCTATGATAAATATGTACGGCAGTAGTAACCATGTAAGTACACCCTTAATTCAAGTGTGTGTGTGTGTGTGTTGTGGCTGCAGAGAGCTGAATCTGAAGGGTCTTGCCACTCCGAGAGGCAGCGTGCACAAACAGGCTGAGGTTCAAAAACACACAAACACAGAGGACAATGATGTGACCTGCGACAAAGTCAATCTGACCAAATACGAGTAGGTTCCCTCACGTTCATATACAGTGGTGCTGCATGCGCTGCCTGAACCACATGTATTACGCTATATGATCATATAGAGACCCAGTACCAAATAGCATCATCTATGAGACACCTTTATTATGCACCTGTTATTGAACTTAGCATAAATATCCTCTTAATGTTTGATAGCTGCCCAGCCAGGTGATATGTTACCAAATAAAACCCTTTTAAAAGGAAATACACTAATTTCTTTATCATAACACATATCTTTATGTGTTGTTGCAAAGACAATGGCTCACGGTTCTCTAAAGAGGAGGGAACCATGAAGTCGGATTCTTGTTGTTGAAATAGAGAAATGATTCCTCTGTAATCTATGTGCCATATTATTTGACTTGAAATAAACGCTCTTAGTCCTGGCATCTCTATTTAAACTGGGTGGGTAATTCAATACTATTTCATATCTCACTAATAAGTAATTATTCCCTTCAGGAAAACACCACACAATGGAGATCTGCCTGCAAACGCTGCATGAGACCAGCAGCCATGTTCACAACTAAAGAAGTGATTGCACTGTACATAGATACTGAATGAAGACATTTATTTCAATCATCATCCGCCACGTTTTAACGGCAGCTGATGTCAATCAAGCTCAGTGAACGGGACTGCTACGGTCAAGAGTGCACCAGTGAGGTGATCTCTGTAGTTAGACACTGATTGGTTGATCTACAATGAAGTGGCATGTTAGAGCTATGTGTGTAAATGAAATGTATCCCCTAGCAGAATCATTTGTTCTTCTGAAGTGTCCCACCTCCTTGTTAGCATGGGCACTTCTACAGATGACAGGTTGGATGAGTACAATTATTATTATTGTTTTTTACATATGTGGCTCCCATTGGGATAAAAACAAAATTATATCAGAATTTTATTTTTACTTATTTTTGTGTCTTTTGATGAATCACTATATATTACATGTTGAATCACTATATAACTAAAACTACAGGGTAAATCCTTTTTTATTTTACACAATGTACAGGTAATCCTATAAGAGTTATAGCCTTACTATGTAAAATGTTTACTTTCCATCTGACTGGAGCACACAGGCACAAGCAAACAGAAACTACGCAGAATGGATTTTTTTCCTGTTCAATCAGGTCAGTGAACATGAATACTTACATACATTGCATGTTCTTTTGGCTGTGTAAATGCAGCCTTGTAGCGTTTATCTTTTTTTTTTAGATGAAAATGTATGCATTGACATCACCAGCACTGCGTCAAAACTACTGCTTTACATAGGGTTGTGTCAATATTAACATATTATTTATTGCATTTCTTAAACTGAACAAAATGATTATTTAGCTATGGTAAAACTTTATCACCCCTTGCTCAACTCTTTGGTGGGTTTGAAGGTCTAAATGTTTTAGCATATTTTTGTATAAGCTGAAGATTAATGTATTTTGATACTGATTGTTTTGATAAATGTTATAAACACTGTGCATTGTACATACACATACACAGCTCTGTGCGGAATAGAGAATATAGAACACTGTGTAGAGACTGTAAAGCAGAATGGTATTGTTTCGGGGCCAGATTTGTAAAAGGTTATTTACAGCGTGGCTGAGCATTCATTTTCTTCATGTAATTTTCCCATATTTGAAATGGAATAAAAACAATGCACACCATGGGCTTTGTGATTAATTTGTTAAAATAAAGATAATATATGTGTGTTTTTTTGTACTAACTCATTACATGGTCAATGGCTACTTTAGTCATGCATTAGGCTAGTGAACATAATATACACAACTCTGATAGAAGCTTTTATGGATGCACTATTTTATGAAATATTTAATCAACTAATTTGTATCTTTTATCATTCTGTCTTTAATTGTAGTATATTCTGTTGTAATTTCTATTGTATTAATTGCATATAAGAAAACGATTTATGCAGTGTACACATTCTAGTCTAGTATAGTTCTGTGATCATGAGTCTGGAAAGCCCCGCCCACTACTCTATAGGTTCCTGCTGACTGGAGGCACATGACCATCATGTTTACACCTGTAATGACAGAGGCGCACACATCTCTGTCCTAACTGTTGGAGCAAATCTTTGGCTTAACCCAGAAAATACGCATCTTTTCAGCTGTGGGAGCTAACTAGCAGTCGGTAAGCAACAACTAACGGGAGGTGTTTTCTGTCTTTCCCTAACCTGTAATGTGACGACGCTAGTTGTTCTGCTGCTCTTCCGTAGCTAAGGACTAACGTTAGCAGATATACTGTACAGCACAGTATTAATAGGCTTGCAGCAGATAGCTTAACAAGCATCTTCACACTAGTAGACAGCAACTTCCAGAATCAATGTCAGGAAAAAACTTTTTTTTGGATGTGCTGTGTGAAAAATTGTGCTGTTTGAATGTCATTGCTGATTCGTGCTAGCTTCTTGCCCAGCTGAATTGGCTTAACCTGCTTCGGGTGTGTTTGTTACAGGTTTAATCTATGTTTTTACTAGGTTTAGTATTTGTTAAATATGCTTCGTCGTGTAGTTGTTTCTCCGTGTCAGTTTATACTGTATGCTCATGTGCTAAACCCAGTACACAACATAATCAATTGGGTGTGCATTCCATTGTAGGTACATGGACATCTACCATTGTGAAATCCAAATTGTGAAGTTTCTTTGGAAACTTCGAATGATAATATGCTATACGCTGGGACCTGTGTAATATAGCAATTTAAGTATTCTCCTGACGTACTATATACAGGCTCATACACTATTGATATCCATCCAATATAAAAGGCCTGTTGTTAACATCAAGGTAGTGCATCTGCTACTGTGTGTCCAAGCCACTAGGGTCAAGCCACTATGGATGCACCGATCTGATACTGATATTGGATATAAGTCCAATACTGACTCAAATAGCTGAATTGGGTATGGGGCCGAGATATTGAATGCTTTGTTGTTACCAAGTTTCTTGTTTATAATACTTGTGATTGAATTAGTTTGCACTAATTTGAGACTTAATTGTTTTAATTGACTTCTTGTGTTGTTTGAACAACTTAAATACTATGCTCCACTCTCCAACACAGTAATGTTCGATTGTCATGCAGCAACTTTAGTTCAGTTGTAACTTAACATGCATGAAAAAGAGTTAAGCATGTTTACAGCATGGACTTCAGGTATGGTGCAGTGGTTCTCCTGTGTTGACTGAACATGATCTACATCATATTTCATGCTATAATTATTTCCCTAACTTTTACTAATAGCACTCATAAGAATATAAAAAAATAAACCCATCTTATGTTTTTGACACACTTGTGAAACACAAATTAAAACAAAAATATATAATAATAGAAGTTATTATTTTATAAGTTATAATACATTAAAAAAAGAAGGCAAATGTAAATTTTATTTTATTTATACACAGTCCAAGCAGCCCCCACCTGCCTGTCTTCCCAGAGTTAAGCTCTCTCCTCAGCCCCTTGCCCAAAACCATGGACGGCACAGATGTGGAGCGTGAGTTTTTTTTTTTTCTTTTCTTTCTGTCGTTTGCTGTGACATTGGCTCTGTTGGAAGATTATTTTTATTCTACTTCTAGTATAATTATCTGGTCCTTTTGGAATCCCTCTTGTTTCAGTGTAATTTCAGTTGGAACTTGCCTATAAAACACTTGGTCCTGTCAATGAACTGTAAGAAACAATACAGAAAATTTACAAAGTGCAAGGGATTCAGCAAATTAACAACAGTCTATGAATAGAAATACTACATGTGGTTTTAACATAATGTATCAACAATAACAGTAAAACAGGCTATTACAAATTGAGGTAAACACTGTTAAACATCTTGTCTGCTGTGTGCTCCAGATATAATTCTAGTCTATTTTCTATCCCAAGATTATAGTGTACCTGCAATGCATGCTGTTGTTTGTGTCTTGTCATTTCTCGTGCTACTCTTAAGGTGACCTAGTTGATACTGTATATATTTGTGTTGTGGTGATTCGTTCAAGCCTTAATGCCGGTGTGTTTGTAATCCAGAGGTGACCCTGGCTCTGTTAGATGCAGCCACTGATAAAGACTCAGTTGTTCAGGAGCAGGTCAGGAAGTCCATGTTGACCCTGGGAAAACAGCAGCCAGACCGAGTACTGGCTATGTGTCAGGACTACCTCCTGAAGCACCCCAAGGTAGAAACAGGAAGCAGGATTTTACAATGATTGCATTGATACACTGAAACAACTGTGTTGTTAGATATGCATCAAGGTTGAAATACACTGTCACAGCTGTCACAGCTGCAACTTCTGCAATATGTTCTCAGTTTTCCTGTATATAAGCTTACCTTGATAACTTGTGAAATAAGGCCGACAAGACTGGTGTGCAGTACGTTCGGGTGCTTAGGCATGCTAGTCTCAAAATAATGCTATACATCTGAATGAATATAAATGACTGAATGAAAATATCACAACATATGTGTGTTGTTAGCTTGACCATAGCTTCAACATTGACTTGTTTAAAGTGCATGTACTGTATGGTTATTTTCCATTTATGGGGAGAGACTATGAGGTAACTGTCCAAGGAGGAGATAAGAGTGGTAGAGACTGCAGAGAAATCTGTGCGCGTATCAAGTAATCTACAGTAGTTTGCCAGCAGTCGGTGCTAATAGAGAACGCAGAGAAGAATTAAAGGATTATAAAACTGAGACCAAAACCGGAACTACACCTCATAGCAGTGTAGTATAGTTCTAGTTCATGGAATCATTAAAAGGAACTATCTATGTTCAGTATATATCTATTTCTGCAGAATCATTTTATGTTAATAATTCATAATGTTGGCTGTATCAATGTTTAATTAGACACTGACATGAGCGAATACAAACAAAAGGCTTCACTTTTAACAAGTCACTAAGTTTTAGATGTAAAATTTTAAAGTCTCCATACTGCAGGATATAATTATTTTATCTTATTTGAATCCTTTCTCTCCTGTCCTGGCCTGTAGCTGGTTGTGAGCCACAGAGTGGCGATTCTACGCACTATTGAACTGATTGTTAGCAGCAAGATAGAGGAGATCTCTCATCCCAGGGTTAAAAGCATCATCTCTCTGGCCTCTGACGAGATGACGCGATCCAAGGTACGTCTGCATAGTGGCTCACTTGGTATGTAAATCAAAAAGATTGCTGAGAAACACTAGGTATATTTACTGTAAAAAGTGGTGCATTCAAACGAAATGACTATAGAATTAACAATTACTGTTTCAGCAGCAACATCTAATTGCGTGAAAAAAAAAATGAATTAGTTCTTTCAAGTTTGTTGCCAAAGACTCAACATGTTGTGACGTTTCTAATCTAATCCATGTCATGCTGACTACGACCAAACAGTTGTCTTGTTTTTCCTCTATACTCAGGAAACAACCATTGTAATTCTCTATTTTCCTGGTTCATTTAGGACGTAATCCCAGATTGGCAGCAGTCAGCCAGTAACATCCTGGTTGCCGTGGGTAACAAGCACATCAATGACATCATGGAGGAGATTTTGAGCAAATTCCAGCCAGGAGTCCTACCTCACTTCTTTGTAGTCCAGACCCTGGCCAATCTCTCCGACTCTAATGGCAAGCATAGACAAATTCCACACTTAACTGTGATTCTAATTTCAGAGGCACCCGACATGCACATACATGGTTAATAAAGCAGGAATACCTGTGTCCAACAAGGTATCTGTGTGAAAAATAGAACTGTACGTCCTTGTTAAGGATAGACATTATAACCTTCTTTTTTTTTAATTCTCCAGTATACGGTATGGTGCCCTTCCTAAATGCCATCCTTGGCACCATGTTGCCCATGCTAGGATTGGCCAAACAGGACAACATGAAATGGGTCTTCTCCTTCGGTAAGAACCTTCTACTATATATACTCGACCTATTACACTTTTATTGTATTGTATATTTATAGTGTTCCCCCAGTGTAATAGTTTGTCTTTTAATTATACACATTCTTTCTGGCTCGTCTCAGCTCTGTCCCATTTCAGCGATAGTGTCTTGGAGTACCTTGCCAACCTCGACAAGGCCCCAGATCCCACCGTCAGAAAAGACACGTTCTCGAGTGAAATCTACTCTGCATACGATATCCTCTTCAACAGCTGGCTTCAAAGCAGGGAGCCCAAGGTAAGGTACCCCTGGGCTGGTGTAGCTCCAGGAATATCCTCTTTTTAGATCATTTTATGTTGATATTTTTGTCAGTGTTTTGTGTGTGACTACATTTGTGCAGCAGAAGGAAGTGCTTTTATAGTTCACAACAAACATTTTGAGAACAACTACAGCATAAAAACATAGTATATTATAGTATAGTATACATATATTATACTGACATGAGTACTAGGGCCAATAGCCCTCAACAGCTAATAACAGGGAAGGGAAAAGCTTAAACGTCGACATTCTGAATTTCAGATCTGATTTTTTTTCTTCTGGTGATTACTTCGAAAAATATATTCCTGGTCTTTTGCTGTTAACCATTAATCATACTAATATCTATTTCTAAAGACCTTTGTACTGTACCAGTTCAAATCCATTGTATTGGTTCTTTTCTCTTCAAATGATAAAGCTGCATGCTTACTACTAGCACTAAACATGTGTACAATAGCTTTTAAAAACGTCATTAAAGGATCAAATACTCTCCATATCCACTCTTGCTGCTCTCTTAGGGGAGTATTCTCCCATGCACGTAAGTAAAAAAAAAAAAAAAGCGCGCAGCTAAGCACTTCTCAGGCTGCGCGTATTCTCCTCTTGACTTAAGTCTGTGATTTGGGCGCCATGAAGGCAGTTACGCGTTTCAGACGGAGCAACCCCCAAATCTGGCCGTTTCTTCATTTACGCATATTCTCCCCTTGACTTAAACACTTTCCATCTACGCGTTTCAGAGGGCTGTATTAGGACAAGCGCCAAAGGCAAAACACAGTATTGCCTTTTAAGTCGGTGGTAGACCTACTTTCAACATGTGTTATACATGTACAAATAAAGTTGAAAAAATAACGGTATTTGTCTTTTATTTTTGAACTACAACATTTCTTGTAACCCTATATGATATTGTTACATGTTTTGCATTGGTGCATGGCGCCAGCTTCTGGAGAGTCTGTGCAGAGGTGCGCAGATCTCTCCATTTGTGTTTGAGGTCGGAGATGCTACGTTTGCATCTACCCACTGAACCCACCTCACGATTTCAGACCAAATTGCAGTTTTCTGCCGTGGCTCAATCTTCAGTGCACCCGTACCATACAACAAGGCATGGTGCCTTTTCACCAATTGAACTAAAACCTCCAGCTCCTCTTCACTGAAATTGGGCTTGCGTGTTCTGCCTGACGTCGCCATCATTACCTTCATTTACCGTTCATAAAAAAAAAAAAATTTCTCCACCAATAGCATAGCGTTACTCATTCATTCATCAATTTAGCTAATGGAGAGTACCTTCGAAGAGTCATGATGATTGATTACTAATTTTAGTAATAGGCTACTAAGCATAAGTGCAAACGTGTGCATTGGAACATGCATTTCATTGCACCTTTTCCTCGCGTTTTTTAAAAATGAATCTCCAAACATGTCTTTATAGGCCCAGCACACATGTCGTTTGGTATATTTACTTTTATTTATTTTTTCAGAAACAAATGCTTTCCTTTGAGGCAATTCGAAATATAGTTCTCCCTTTGCATTTATTTTCTAAATCAGTCTTATTTATTGTTTGAGTGGATTTCAATAACATTCTTAAAGTTAAATGCGAAAGTCCACGTTCCACGTTTTTCCGACTGCCAAAATGGACGAGGGTGGGACTCAGTTCCCTTCTATTTTAAACAAATCACGCCCTTTTCATGAGCCCACCTTCATTCTGAAGTTAAGCGCTGTGGGCGTGATCGGAGTGCTTAGGGGAGAATACTCGTAACTGAAATTTGCACAAAAAAGGACTTAAGCGCGAACGGTGGAATACAGCCCTTACTGAGTAATGAGTCTTAACCGTAGACCAGTGGTTCTCAACTGGTCTAAACTCGGGACCTTCATTTGTCCTTGGTCATTAAGTCACGACCCAAAAATAATTTCATTTCCTAACCATTATAATTTATTTCACAAAACAATTTGTTCAGTAATCCACAATGTCTATATGCACTGTTCAAAACTACTACGCACCTTTCAAAATTAAAGTGCATCATCGGAAGTTCGGTAAACGTATAAAAATAAAAGTTTTTGACGGAGCCGAAGCACACGTCCGCGACCCACTCCACACCAGCTCACAACCCACTTTTGGAAACATTACCGTAGACTATGTTAACATAGTCGTCCTAGCCAGTGTGTCTGTTGTGCTCCATTAGAGAAGGAAGGGAACCCATTATCAATAATTAGATTTCACTGCAGCATGACCCAAAATCTTCACAGCATTGAAAGTCCCTCTTAGTATTTTCTGCCTGTGCTTCTCTGTTACCCTCTCTCCGGCCTGTGAGAGAAGCTGAACAGTTACTAAGACAGTAGGCCCTGTGTTTAAAGGCGCACTCCTCAATTGTGTTACAGTGCCCCCAGAACTGTTTTTTTTTGTTGTAATTCTGGTGTTGAACACAAGGACAAACTCCAGTCACAAGTTCCATGTCCCTCTCCTTGTGTTTGGTAGTTGAGGATAACTGTAGCGGAGGCAGTGGGCTCCATGTGCCATTTGATGGCCAGTGATAAACTGGAGGAACAGATTCCCAAACTCATCCCTGCCATCTTGTCTCTTTACAAGAAAAACAGTGAGCACTACATCATCAGCAAAGTAAGTCCCTAATGGCTGGAACAGAGGCCCCTGTTGGTCTGCCACCTACCGTACATATGTACAAATACTGTCACTGTAACTCACTTAGTCAGCCAACAATTATGGTCATTACCAGATATGATATGTATTGAGAGTCTTGATAGCTTAACACTACAGTAATACTTACTAATTGTATAAAATATATTATTATATAAATTAGGTTTGTGAATTTGATTATGTTCCCATTGATACAGTTGTGTGTCTCTGGGGCATATATCCAGAAACCCAGGATATATGCCAAAACACGTTTAAAAAAAAAAAAAAATTGTATCCTGTTTTCTCTCCAGAGTCTGTGCCAAGTGCTAGATGCTTCTGTAAACATGGGTAGCAGGGTGCTGGAGACACAACTAGATAGTCTGCTGTTTGCACTCCATCAACAGGTAAATACAGTACAAATACACACACTGTAGTGTTCTTGACCCACAAGATGACAAAATAGTTACAGCAACTGTGTTACCATCCAGTCCGTGTGCATTTTGGTCAGCAGTGAGCCACATCTATTCATCTTGTCTCTGTAAGGAAAATGTTTGGGAGCCCCTGGAATCGATACATAATTTGGTGGAACTAATATGACGGCAGCTTGGACAATAGAGAAATTTAAATGGGAGAAACAATGGGCTGTTCTTTTAAACCATTTAACAGCCTTATCAAAGCCCATTAGAATATCTTCAAGTGGTGTGACTGGTCTTTGTCCTGCTATCTGTCAAAGTACACAGTTGCAGACCTTGTAACTCAGTAGTTTCTGCCTTTAAAAGTACACAACAACTAAATACACATTTAGTAAGGGTACATTTTAGTAGGTGCTTCACTCTTTGGGAATTGTGGTCACATTATGGCAGATTTCCCCTGACTGTCAGCAACTTGCCATAGTCATATGTTTCCCTAACCCTGTGACTCTCCAGAGAACCACTCTAAAACCTGTTGCAACAGTTTACCGCAGTGACTTTGCTGATTGTTGGTATGTTATGTTGTCATGGCAGACAACATCAGTGTCGTGTTCACTAGCTGACAAACAGTAATTGATAATGCATGTTTATTTGAATAAACCCTTTCCCAAAATTAAATTACAACATTAAATAATTGCATTTTTTTTGTGTTGAAGAAATGATTGTGAAATACAATAGTTATTGGAAGTAGGCATGACATTTATTAAAACACTGTTTATTTTTGTTACGGTACAGGTAGGGAACACAAATGCAGTATAATAAATCTCTAGAATAAACGCACAGGAGTGTAACTAAGTGATAAGTGTAGTTTTGTAGGGAGAGAGGGCGCTGGCTACTATGGAGGAGTAGAGACAGAGGGCGTGACAGTTTTGATGTATTATTCAGCCATTGTAGTTGAATCCTATCTGACAGATCCTATCGAGTCCTCTGGAATGGACACTTGTCCAATCCCTGCCTGCTCACCACTGGGGTTCCGCAAGGATCTGTGCTGGAACCCTTACTCTTCTCACTGTACACTAGATCTCTTGGCTCTGTAATCTCTTCTCATGGATTCTCCTACCACTGCTATGCCGATGACACCCAACGCTACCTCTCATTCCCCCCCATCTGACATGCAGATCTCAACCAGAATCTCTAATTGCCTCGCTGACATCAATGCTTGGATGTCTTCGCATCACCATAAACTCAACCTTGAAAAGACTACCTCCCGGCAAAGAACTGCCCCCAAATGGACATATCCATTATCCTTGAGAACACCTCAGTGTCCTCCTGTCCAACTGCAAAGAGCCTTGGAGTTGTCTTGGACAGTCAACTGTCCTGCGCAGCCAACATTGCTGCAACGACCCGAACCTGCAGATTTGCCCTCTACAACATCAGAAGGATAAGGCTGTTCCTGACAAACGAAGCGGCACAGCTCCTAGTCCAAGCTATAGTAATCTCACATCTAGACTACTGCAACTCTCTCGGTCTCTGCTACCAGACCCTTTCAACAAATCCAAAATGCATCAGCCCGTCTTGTATTCAACCAACCAAACTTCTCCTACGTAATCTCCCTCTTCCGAGACCTTCACTGGCTCCCCGTCTCAGCCCGCATCCGATACAAGACATTAGCGTTGGCCTACAAGGCAGCAAAAGGAACTTCCCCGCTCTACCTCCAAGCAATGGTAAGATTCCAAGTCCCAGCCAGAGCACTTCGATCCACCACCTTGGCTGGCAGGCTGGCACCTCTGTCGCTACGAGCTGCGCATAAGAGTCGCAATGGTGCAACCTTCCTGCAGCGGTCAGAACAGTAGAATCACTACCAATCTTCCGCAAAAGACTTGAGACCCACCTCTTCAAAATCTATCTTGGTATCTCTACTTAATCCCACTAACAATCCTTATTCTATCCTCCTTTCCTCCTTCTTTCTACTATGTTAGATCAGCTCTAAGAATATTAAGCACTTTGCAGTTAGCAATTATTGACTGTTTAAGGAGTGAATGATAACTTTCGATTATTGTAATTATTGACTGTTTTGAGTAGCGAATGATAAACCTTTGAGTAGTGTTGTGCAAAGGTAAAGTAACCTTGTTACATGATGCTGTCCTTTTTCTAGGAGAGTGTTATCTGCTTGCAAAAACTGGTGGTTAACTAGTTCAACTGTTGACAAAGTACTAATTGTAAGTCGCTTTGGATAAAAGCGTGGATAAAAGCGTTTGGATAAAATGCTAAATGCTGTAAATGTAAATGTTGAATTGTTAAATGACAAATAATTGTATCATTTGGTTCACCTGCAGGTGTGTGGCCTTGTGGACTACAACAACCCTCCAACTGTCAAGAACCACAACGAAGTGCTGCGCTGCTATAGCTTGCTAGGTACGAAAGCTGCTCCGTAGCATAAAACAAATACACTATCATTAACAACCCTGGGCTCATACACAGAACGTTGACCCATTCTGGTAATGTTGCACAGGAAATAAGAAGAGCAAAGATAGCACACGACTTGTAGTCTTGTGTAGTGGTCTTGTGGAGTAATGACTTATTGTCATACAAAAAACGATCACGATCATACATGAAATCTTGCCATTTATGCAAAGCGTGTACATTGTCCAGCAAAAAGTAGTCTTTCTGTGTATTTCTATCTCTGGGGTCACATGAAAAGTAATGAGATTAGCTGTTAGCATGCTCACCCTGTAGCCCATGGGATAAACTGTAAACTCCTGTCCTACTTTTTTCTTTCTATCTATCCATCCATCCATCCATCCATCCATCTATTTTTTGATCTTGACTTTACTACATACAGTACCTTACTGTAACTGTTAGTTAACTTGAGTTATGTTCTCTCTCAGTTAACTCCTTCCCAGACCGCCTGGTGCCGTTTGTCCTGCAGAAACTAGAGAACAGCAATGAGAGGAACAGGATGGGCTCCCTTGCAGTCCTGCGTCACCTCATCAACTCATCAAGTGAGGAAACACGCGCACACACACACACACACACACACACGTGCGGTGTGAGTCAGAGAGTGTCATAATTCCCGCCATGATCAGACTTGTCTTATTTACAAGAGCCACGAGAACACGCAGCTTTTCTCTCCCACCCCTAACGGCTAATCCCGTGACCTACTTAATATAGGAACCGGCTGGGATTAGACGGTAACTGTGTTTATATCCTTTTAAAGACAATAAACCAGTATATAGTATAGTTTGGCACTGTTCACACATTCTTTATTAATTAACAATTCTAAAATTGTTGGCGTGATATAGCTGCCATGATGGAGACCAAGAAGTTTCTGATCCTGGCAAGTATCAGACAACCAATGGCTGACCACAGCAATAAGGTAACGCACACAAACACCCTACACATACACACGCACACATTTAGACACCTTATTGAGAATTACCCCTTCAGGCTCAATGTCACCAACTGTCATAACAATGAAAGAATGTCTCTTAAACTGCTTTTAATATTAGGTTTCTTGAGTTGTGGGATTCTGTTAGACCTCCCTCTGTGTCTGTCTGTGTCTGTAGGTGAAGAAGCGCGTGGTGCAGGTGATCAGTGCCATGGCTCATCATGGCTACCTGGAGTTGGAGGGAGGAGAGCTGTTGGTCCGCTTCATGGTTCAGCACTGCGCCTTGCCTGACACATACCAGGTGCAACTCAACTCCCTGTGTGTGTTTGTGTGTCTGTGTTGGCCTACACACAAAATAACGTGGAATTTTTTTGTTTTTATTCATTAATTTATTTTTTTCGTGATTTCATACTTCATGTGCTGACGGCTTTTGTGTGTCTCCAGTCTGGCCCGAGGCCTGCAGACCCAGAAGAGGTGACTAATGAAGCGCTGAGAAGCATGTGTGACAGCACCCTGCACCTGCTGACCACTACTGTAGGAAGACTGGCTGACGTACGTACCTGTCTGTCTGTCTGTCTGTACACCAACGGTAACATCTCCACGTTTACACGCTTTTATCTTTTTTGATCTCGCCAGGCATTTCTTTACCTTATCGCAGCTAACTAGCGCATAGCTAGCGCTGTTGGCGTCATGTGGCTAGAGTGTATCTGCTGTTTTGTGGAAATGACACCAGCTACACAAGATAGCCTGTTTTGAACTGTTTTATCCAAATGTATCATCGTTATTATCAACTTTTTAAACTTGTTTTTTTGATAAACTCAGCATTCATAATCAGCCAATTGAGAATCCAATTAGAGCAGATGCCCTGCTCGAATCCCGTGGGGCTCCACATGATGATGATGACATTGTGTTTCTGTTTCCTATAGGTGCTGTGGCCGATGCTGCTTTATTACCTGACCCCAGCACAGTACAGCAACGCCACTAGTCCTCTCTGTAAGAGTCTCATAGTGCTGGGCAACAAGAAAAGGAGCAACCAGGAAGCCAGTTTTCACATAGACTTTACCCAGCAAGGTTGGAGGCTAATTTACATCTATCTGTCTAGCCACACACGCTCGCTCTCACGCATTCGCACACACGCACGCACGCATTCGCACACACTCTCACACTCACACACACACACACACACACACGCACACACACACACACACACACACACACACACACACACACACATCCATCATAATTTCTAATCTTTTTTAGATATAGTAGTTTCCGTGTTTATAACTTGGTTACAGTGAAACAGGCTGACCAGGTAGCCAACAATGACCTTCGATTAATTCTGCCTCCTTTTTGTGTTTTGAAGAAGGCACGCACATAGACAGGGTTATGTGTATTCTCCGTACTTTACACAATTGTTCAGTGTTTGCTGTCCTCTCTTCCAGTCAACCTCCCCAGTCCTCAGACTCTGCTCATCAGACTGGTGGTGAGTCCAACCAACCATACAACTCGTAACATTCACTTGGAAAAGTTTGAGCAAAACACTGACTAGACTATTCTATGCGTGTGTGTGTCTAGGTGAACGCGGCATTCCCGTTCAACTGCAGAGATCACGGAACTCCGTCACTTTCTCTTCTCAACACCCTTGGTGTCAATATTCACCCCAACACAGAGATACTGTGGGAGAAAGAAATCCCGCCATTGCTGTCACTACTGGAGGGTACGGTAATTACTGTAAAAACAGGATGCTTACACATTTAACAGCCTGCCTGTTTTGATTTCTGATTTGACTGACTGGAGTGCCTCTCACTGGTTGAAGGATGTGTGTACGAATACATGTTTAACATCAGCAGTCAAATATAAACATATGACAAATGGATTACTTTGAGATCAGGAAGTAGAATGAGGCCTGTAATATAGTCTGACACTGTGGTGGTGTTTTGCAGAGTCGACAGCAGAGACTTTGGATAAGAAGCAGTGGGAAGACAAGTTACTAAAGGTCTGCTCTTCTGTGTAGCAATGTTACCTTCCTCTGCCTTACACATGTTCCATCACTTTATTGAACACAGCTCACATAGAAAATGTGCAATATAATGATAATGATGAGGCCTGGGGTTAAGAAAGCTCCTGAGCTTAGGTGAGCACGCCCACTTTATAACTACTTTACCACATTTAGTAAGATTAGAAATAATACATGGTTTTCAAACCCTGGGCTATACAGTGTGTTGCAGGTAAATTGAAAACATTTTAAAATGTATGATTTGGAAGTTCCACGAACAGGAAACATTTTTTTCAAACCGCAGTTGTATTTAAGACCTATCTATGTTAAATCTATTTACTCTTCTTAGCTCTTCCTTTATCTTTTACAACTCAAGTAAATTTACTAAACAAGTGTGGCTATATAGGTAAAGTGTTCAATATTCAGGAGGTTTAGAAGAAGTACTGTATATAATCAGTTGACCAACGAAGCACTGGTATTGAAATAAAAGGAATATATACAGAATAAAATCCCTGGTGTTGACTACAAGACCACAGAATAGATGGAATAGCTCATTAAGAATATGTTATGAGAATCTCTTTTGGTTGGCTAACACATTATTCTGTCTGCGATTCAATTGGCTGACACGTCCTTCTTCTAGTTCCTGTCTAAAACTCTGGCCAAGATCGACAACGACAAGTGGGTGTGTCAGGTGGCAGCCGAGGCGACCCGATACCTCTCCACCTATAATAACACTCTAGAGGAGAAGGTAGCACACATTTCCACAATACCCACAATTCATAACACGGTCATGTACACCAGTTGATACTGTGTGACCTAATGGTAAAAGATGATCATTACACGTACCTATTTCATTAGGTGTCAAGAAGGGAAGTTTATGTGGAAAAATCAGTCACTATGCCTGCAGACTCTACATGTTTATTTTAAAACAAACCTCTGTTCGATACTCACTAACTCCGCTTTGAAAGGTCCCAGTGATTATTTGTTTGTTTTCTCGCACTGCTCACCACCGCTCTAAGATAAGATAGCACTTGATCCTTGAGGGGAAATAATGCAGTCACTTCTTTAGCGCAATGGCCAATTAGAGGGAGAAAATTGCAATCCATAGCTCTATAGTCTATAATCTCTAGTTCCAGGGATGCTGCAGTAGGTGCTGGGAGATACAGCATTCCTTGTTTGTCAGTGATAGTGGCTAGGCAAACATCTCTTTTCTGGGCAGCCTGGTACCTTCTTGGTTCCCTAAAGAGGAAATAAATGAGTCACTCAACTGCTACACAGGGAGGTCAGAGGGCAGGTTAAGCCAAACAACACAATCCTATGAAGGACTATTGTCTGTGCAAATGCTTGCTGTCACACGGGCTCCAGCCCAGATGCTTTGAGTGGGTAGTGTTGCTCCCTCTATACTGTACTATGCTGTACTTGATTTATGTTCATCATAAGTAGCCGTTATTAGCAATGGGCAGTAAAATTATTTTTGTTTGTAGCTGGAATAGGGTTTTTAACTATGTAAAGAAAAAAAGAGAATTCATTTTGTGCAGGCTTTTTGCAAATTTGAATAATTGCAAAAAATAATTCAGCTTCAACTAAAAGCCACATCTGGTCAGTGTATCGAAATGGCATAACCATAAAATAATTTATCTGATAAATATTTTATTATTTTCTAATTACTTTTTAGAGTTTCCTGTATCGCTGTATAGGAGTGACTTTACAGCAGTGCTATAACAAGGAGGTGGTTAAAAAACAGCTGCAGGAGATCCTCCTCACAGCCCGACACAATGACGCCATAGAGAGAGAGGTACCGTCTGTTGGTCAAGTATTTCCGTTAAAACAACAAATAAATAACCTAATTCTTCATTTGAATATGAGTACGGAATAATGGACATACAGTATGTGTCTGATATCATTTAGTTTAGTGGTTATCTGCTGTGTCTGACTTATCTGTGTGTTGGTTGTCTCAGGGAGTAGCCATGGGCATTGGACTGTGTGCCAACAGCCACCTAGAGGCCACGCTGGCCAAGCTGGACGAGTTTGGCAAGTCAGATGCCTTCAAGAAATCCCCTGGCATCTTTAGCCTCCTCAAAGTATGTATAAACTGAAAGCAATGTTTATATATGTTGTTATGGTAAATATATTTTTTGTTTTTATGGTGTGTGTGTATATATATATATATATATATATATATATATATATAACATTGCTTGACATATTTGAGAAAGCTGGAAGATTTTCTAACATTTAAATGCTTTTTAGTTACTTTGGACTTCACTCTGTCTCTCTCTCTCTTGTCTGTCTCTCTCTCTCTACTGTCTATACCTGTCTGTCTGTTTCCTGTAGGAGCGTAGTGATGTTGACGTAGACAAAGTGAAGAGCACATTGATCCTCTGTTACGGCTACGTGGCTGTGAATGCCCCTCCAGAACAGATACTGAACCGCATCGACCCCGACATCCTGCGCTGCATCAACAAGCACTTCAGCACCAAGGTGAATACCACATGCAGGAATTTGGTTTAAAAGAGAGGTGAAAACCAGACAGGGTATAAGGATCAAAACCATGTAAACCCCTGGTTGTAAAATGACATGACATACAGTAGGCTTACGTGGTTCGATAAGCAGTTAGATTTTGCAGCATTTCACACTAATGAAATATAGTGTGAAATATATTAAAATAATATATTATAAAATAATTAAACTGAACAGTTGGACCCGGGACTCGCGTCCCTTTATGACATCTCATACTTTGCTTTTTAAACAAGCACCCTAACAGAACTTGTTTCTGTCTGCCCATACAGGTGATGATAATGACCTGTTCTTGAGGCTACATTCCTGTAACCTTTATGTGAAAATATTGTTTTACTGATTTTTATGTACATAAGACAACATTGTTTCAATAGTTTAAATGTCTGCGGTTGCTCAGGAATATTTAAAAAAGTATACAAACAAAACAGTTTGGTTGTTATAGCATTTCTAGGTTTCATTAGCAAGGTTATAGACTTACAAACTGACCGTGTTATATTCTGCTGTCATACAGGTTCTGGGAATTAAAATAGAGACCAAGGTACCGTTGTAGGAATACAAGGACTCTTTCTCTCTGTTTCTCTCTTTTTTCCTCAATACTAGTTTTTGTTTATTCTCTTATTTGCTTTTTCTCTCTCGCAATTATACGCTCATAGGTTTCTTTTCACTATGTTTCGACTAACAGTTTAAAGTAGGAAACTTTCTTAGCGCTAAATAATTTGTAACTTGGCTTTTTTGGGGACTTTTACTTTGGTAGAATATTTTTACTAGGTTTTATGTTTCTGTTTTCAATTGTATTGTAATGCGTTTTGGCTATTTGTAAGTAATTGTTGGGTATTTGCATACAGTATGTCCAAAATCCAGCCGTTTCTAAATGGTGAAAATGTTCTACCATAGCAAAAAATATGGCTTTAGTTTTGACCCACTAATGTGATTAATTTGAACCCACCAGTTACACCAGTACAATGTCAACATGCAGTGCGAATTCTCAGAAGGTTCAGATTTACAGTTAACACTGTTTACTTGTCTCATCAAGTATCTCTGAATGACGTGTATTTGCTGTGAAAAGCTTTTGTGATCTCTTCTTAAATCCTAACAGTGTCTCCGAACCTCAGCCTAGTCTGTCACTTCTTGAATCAGAGCCTGCAGGTGGTCTACTAGCTGAACTAATCTTTCTTAATCTTTTTATAGTTTGCACACCTCTAACTTCAGATTTCTCTCCATCCCAAAGCATGGAGCATCAAAATCACTGCTGGATTGATTTGCATGATTTGGACTGTTTGGATCAGTTGATTTTGGGATTGTGGAACTGATTTTAGAATGATTTTGCTTGTGCTGAACTGTCTTTAGATTTGCATCTGTTATAGAAACGGTAGTGTGTCTTGCTGTTACAGGACTGCTTTGCATTCCTACTGATTTGGAAAATGCAATTACTTGATTTGTAAGATATTTTTGCCTCCTGGTTCTCTTGACTTTGGTCTGTGGCTCCGTCTGTGCTTTCTTTTTCCTCCTTACGTGTCACTTTTCCTGCTGTACATCTTCCTTTCTGTGTGTGTGTTTAGGACCTGACCATGAAGCTGAGTTTGATCCAGAGTGTTGGGCTCATAGCCAAAGCCATCAGCGAGTGTGTGAAGAAACAAGGCTACGTCTTTTCTCGCAAACAGGAGCTAGTGACTCTTATGCTGGTTAGTAGCTGGAAGACAGCTCTTTCATTTACTTACAGCAAGATAACTCATTCCACTGGCACGCCGACCCATCAGAAACATGAGTGATTTGTGTCGTGGAAATCTTACATTATAAATGACTCTTAAACAACTGTCTTTAACTGTAGTTTAATAACATTTGCAAATCAAAGCAATCAAGATATAAGCACACAGTCATATTACAATGAGGCCTTGGGTCAGATAGTCAATTGTGGTATTTTTGCATAATTTCTTTATGTGGAATAAGCAAATTCTGTAGTAAATATCCTATACTAAGTATATTGTATATTTTCCAAACCGGTTGGGCAGTTCTCTACTTTACTGCGTCTGTGCTTGTATCCTTTACTCTTTCAGGACTTTATAAAGGCTGAGCCAGCTGACACCATGAGGACGCCAGTGCGCCATCTAGTGATGAACACCTGTGCCAACCTCATGTATCTTTCATACTTGTAAGCCAGAGCTGTTGCAGCATCCTGGGACCAAGTACGAATAATGAATTTAAAGTCCTGTTAGTCCTGTCTCTGCAGTACACAGACAAGTGGTATAATTCTGTCACCTCGTCCTGTTGAGTTCAACCCTTAACCCTTAGTGCTGCAGCCCTCTGGATCCTGCACTGAGCGAGAACGAGAGGTTTGACCTGTTGAAGGTGTGTGTCAGCAGCGTGTTCTCACTGCCAGCTGAAACACACAGTCCAGAGAAAATGAAGGAGGAAGACGTAATCGACCCCAAGCAGAGACAGGTGTGTAGAGAGTTACACACACATAAGGGTACTGATGCAGTTCCTTCCACCTGCCCCTAGTTTTATTCCATATAACAATTTTCTTAATGCAATCCTTTGCCCTAACCTTGCATCTAAGCGTTACCACAACCACTAACATTAAATGTGCTCGTTAGAAAAAACAAATGTGGGACATTCTCATAAATCAATCAGTCAATTAAAAAAATAATAATAATCAATGTAGATGCGCTGTTACACAACACTCATAAAGGTCTCTTTCATAAGAACTAATTGTTTTTTGTAGAGATTTTATTTTTATTACACAATTTCAAAATACTATTTCCTTGATCTATTTGACCAAAATGTCCTGTGATCTCTGTTTAGGCTTTATACAACGACACTTTGGCTGCACTGTGGGAGCTGCTAAAGACTGTTTTGGCCAAGGACCCCACACCTGACGGCCTGCAGAGTGTCTTCAAGGTGAAGCCTTCTACTCTAACTAGACTTCTCCTATCTTACAGTTGGAGTGTATACTCCATAGCAGGGTTCAAGTTTAGTGTTCCATATACTAATGCACATTTTATAGCTTTTGTGTCTAACATGTCATGACAAGACTAACATGACGTCACCTTCTTGTCCAGCACATTGAATCAAGGCTGAGCTCAAACCTGGACCACGAGAGAGAGAGAGTGGTCAGGACCACTTCCCACATTCTAACTTATTATCTGGACAACCTCACTGTTAAGGTACCTAACATACACCTGCTGCTTGTATGAAAATGTATTCGCTTTAAAATTGTCACATTACTGCTGGGAACGCTTTAAGAAACTAATGACAAGTCAAGTTGTGATCCTATGATTTTCGATGGAATGTTTGAGGTGTTTTGTTTCCTTTTTTTGTTTTGGGATGTAAAGCTATATTACGGCTCAACATTGTTGTGTATCTGTTCATAGAACATGGTGTCTTTCCACAACCTTGGAGCTTTGCTGGGTCGGTTGTCTCCACGGTGTTCTGACCCCAACTCTGGTGTACGCGCTGCAGCTATTGACTGCATATACACACTGCTTTACATACAGCTCCGATATGAAGGTATGCCCATTAATCGCCTTATAAACCATTGAGGTATTTTGTGTTAGTTCTGTACTCAATGACAGAAAGCATCTGCTAGAGTTTAGAACCTAACCATAATATGTTAATGGTTATCCAGTCAAGTCTTGGTATTTCATGTATGTGTATGTGTTTTTATGGTAAATTAGTTGTTAGTTTAACATACTTTAGAAAGTATGAAATGCAGGCTTTTAAATCCCTGAAACAGGCTTATACGATGAATAATGAGCAAAGTTGCTTAGCACTGTTTTGTTTTATTTTAATTAATTTTAATTACATAATTATTTATGTATTTCTCCCCGTCTCTGTGTTTGCACCCATGAGTAGATATTGGACCAGTTTCCTTTATGTACTTATGTATTTCTCTGTAGGTTTCGCACAAGACTATAAGGACAATGCTGTAGAAAGTCTAATGCCAATGAAGGACCAACTAGAAAACCCCGATAACTCTGTCCTCTACAAGACCTGCTCTGACCTCACCAAGGTTAGCCGTGGTGCCCTTGAGCCAGGCACTTGACTGGCTAAAATTTTAGTTAAAAGAAATCAAATAGGCTTTTAGCATAATTTTACATAATTGTGTCCATATAAAGCACATTTATTTGTGTCTGTGTGTCAGGTGATAAGCAAGCGGTTGCCCCAACAGCAGCTGAATACACTAGTGTTCATGTTGTTTGAAGGGCTGGTTGACAGTCAGACCAACTGTTGCAGAGCCTCCTCCGTTATTCTCAATGCTCTGCTGAAGACCAGAGGCGCCGCACTGCAAGAGCTGGTAACGCGCGCACACACACGCACGCACACACGCATGCACACACGCATACACACACTTCAAAGACTTTTGTTACAGCAGTTGCAACACTTTTTAAACCACAAATACCATACCAACACTAGCCATACTGTATGTAAACAACCATGAATGCCATAAACGTATATTTAAAATGTATGTAAATGAACAACTGCTGAATACTAGATATTGTGTGTGTGTGTGTGTGTGTGTGTAGGTGCCAGAAATGCTGGAGGTACTCCACCTGCGCCTACAGAGCATCACAGAAGAGCAGGTCAGTACAGAACCGGGGTATAATATTATTGGTTGTTTCATCTCACTGCTGTCGCACTAATAAGTCCTCACAATGGCACATTAATCTTGTTGCACCTGTGTTCAGGTGAGGGTGGCAGTGGGGCAGACCGTGCTGATCCTGGCCACTCAGCATCTTCAGACTGTCGTTAATACATTAATCGTACAGCCGCTACCCTATGACAGGTACACATACTGTATACCCATGGCTGCTGTGTATGCATCTTGCTCTGACTGTGTTATCAACACGCTGTTATCAGTCATTCATATGTGAACACCCCCTCTCGCTTTACTACACTGTCTACAAAGATAAAAATGAAAATCCTGTCGATAGATAATGTGAGTTAGCTCTGTTATTTTCCTTTGGTTAGTGAGCAAACTGATTTTTGATTACGCTACATCGCTAATCTGTTCACTCCCTGTTTCTCGTGCCAGCTGGATCAGTGAGATGTGGACGGCTTTGGGGGCGGACCCAATAATATCCAATCAAATCATGGAGATTGTGATGGAAAAGATGCTTGTCATGGCGCCCTATGTAGACAAGAAGGACTCGATGATTAGGGCGGGGATTACAAAGGTGGCCACCAACCAGCCTTTAGCTGTAAGTCATACAGACTACAGAACTACTACTATGTTTTACACCTTTTTTTTTATTTTTTTTTTATTTTTTTTATTAAAATGTATATTGTTGTGTCAAGTCAGGCACGTTATTCTGAATACACAAAAAATGGTAGTAATAGGTTACCCGTGATTTCCTTATAGAAAACAAGTTTTAAATCCTGCATCAGGAATTACGTGAAACCGTTAATAGGAAACGAGTCTTTATTCAAGTGTTTAAGCAGTTTGGCGGAAACGATGTAATTTAAAGACTACATTTCCCATAATTCCTGTTGCTTGGTTGCAAAGCAATATTGCTCCTGAGTGGTGTGTTGTACAAGCTGTAACAGGAGGCGGTAATAACGTGTGTGTTTGTGTGTTCCCTAGATGACGTGTGGTCTTAAGGAGCTGTTATTAAACGGTCACAGTCAGGATTCAGCAGTCAGCTTGTTTCCTCAGCTCTTCTCCTGTCTCATGATCAGAGTGGGAGCCAGCGTGGGGGTCTCTGCCCCCAAAGACAACACTAAACACACTTCCTCGTTACACGTGGCCGGGTAGGTATCTCTCCTGCTGTCTTGGTGCTGTTGTATTGTAAAAGTCGCAGTTGAATTATTTTAACAAATGCCTTGATTTGCAAAACAGATTTGTGATAGGTGTGTTTAATAAATGTGTCTCTGTAAGCATGATGATAGTTTTCAGCTCATGTTTGCCTTTATTTATATGTAGTGTCAACACTGAACATTCAGATGAGTTATTGACAGTTGGAAAAACAACATGGTTTAAACCAGTCTGTAAAGTCTGTAAATATGTGACACAGCTTGTATGAGACATTCTATAGAAGTGTAAGATGGGTATCTACAGTATGTTGGTAATCTGTATTTAGGTACCAGTGGAGTAAGATTCTTGTGGCGTGTGCATGGGTTAG
This sequence comes from Percopsis transmontana, assembly GCA_025447815.1. Lineage (NCBI taxonomy): Eukaryota > Metazoa > Chordata > Actinopteri > Percopsiformes > Percopsidae > Percopsis > Percopsis transmontana. The sequence goes on along the minus strand of JAOEHI010006098.1, from coordinate 946 downwards.
TATGATGTAATGGTTTTTCTCTATATTTCCAGGGTAGCAGTGGACGCGTTGCATATCCTATTAGCACGGGCCCAGTTAGACGAAGTAGTGAAAAGACTGGACAAGGATAACGCCTGGAACACGATGAAGGAACAGAATACGCACACTTCTGGTGTTACAATGCTTGCCAGGTGCGCACATACTCACATTATATCCACACTGCATCCCTCTGAACCATGTATTATCTGATTTTATTGTTCCAAAGCTAGGATGAGTGTGAATAAAAACAAAAAAAAAATATCAAGGCTGATCAGAACTTAAGCGTGCCTTCAAGATTCATTGAAGGCACTCTCATCAATAACGGCTCTTAACAGCTTTTTTTACAAAATTGTAAAATTGGAAGAAGTCCATACTGTATGATTATGAATGCACTCAATAAATAAGGCATGCATGACATTGGGTACGCTTGTTTTGTCGTCCAGAGCGATGGCTAAGCATGCAGGTCCCAGGTTGCCCTCCATCGTAGAGTGCCTGTGTCCAGCTCTGAACAACATCTACGAATGTCAGAGAATCACTGTCACTGCTTTCTTCTCCGAGGTGAGACACTCAAAATGTTGAAGATTTTAATTTGTGTAAATATTTCTATAGCTTGTGGAAGCTGGGTTGCTGCTTAGTGCTTATTAGCAATAATAATGGCATGAATAATAATGACGGGTCTTTATTTGTCTGTATGCAGCTCCTAAACCACCATGTTGTGACAGAGCTGATGCTGATGGACGTGTTGATGAACAACATGATGGAGAGGATATCTGATCCTTGCAGCACCGTCCGCATGTTGGCTGTGCGAGGGCTGGGCAATATAGCTGTGGGATCGCCTGAAAAGGTACTGCTGCTCGCACACACACACACACACACACACACACACACACACACACACACACACACACACACACACACACACACACAC
>JAOEHI010006090.1:0-36391 GCA_025447815.1 Percopsis transmontana | reverse complement strand
GAGATTGTCTTGACCAGGACCACACCCCTAAATGCATTGAAGCAACTGCCATGTGAATGGTTGATTAGATAATTGCACTAATGAGAAATTGAACAGGTGTTCCTAATAATCCTTTAGGTGAGTGTATATATATATAGAGAGAGAGAGATCATAACAATATACTGTATGTATTACTAGAGAGCGATCAATCCCGAGTATTAATAGCATCACCTTCAAGCTGTAAAAGCAAGCAGGCCTTTGACTCGTGATGCATAAATATAGCTTAGCTACATATTACGTATAACTGACGCAGATACGAGGAACTAAAGTAACCCAAGCCACACTGGATTCCTACTTGATCCTCTCACCTGTCGCCATATGCTGCAGTGTGCCAATCACCATGCTGTCATAGATTTGTCCCAGCACCCTTTGGGCCAGGGAGGCATAGACCTCCGGCCTCTCGGCCATGTGGGTGAGCATCTGGGAAAAGGTGTAGCCTCCTATGGAGAAGGAGTGGACCAGCAGAGCACGCCCCGAGAACTGCGGTTCCTCCAAAACCTTCAGGATCTCTAACCCGTACTTTAACCCCCAACAGGGCCACAGGAACTGAAAGACACTGGTCTCCACCACCAACACATCCATGCCACATCCCAGGTAGAGGTTGCGGTACTTGGTCACTGCGCTCGCACGGGCGCCAAGCCAGACGAGGAGGAGGAGCAGAGGGCGGGGGTTGGGTAGTGAATCTGAGAATAATGGAGTTGAGGCGTTGGAGCTAGGGTCATGAAATGAGCCAGGCGTAGAGGAAAATAAATTCAGTTGGAGGGAAGGATGGACAGTGGTAGGGGCGGGCTTGTTTATGGAGGGACATTGTTCCTCTGCCGCCTGGATAGCTGTGCAATAGTAGGTTATACTTTTACTAATCTTCTGGGAGACAATGCCAGGTTCACAGATTATCTCAGGCATCCCTGCGTCGGGCCCAAAAACACTGAAATAAAAATTAAACAGTCACCAACAGTAGTGAGGGCTAAAAGTAAAAAATATGAGCTTAATAGTCATAACAAGTCTCTGACATGCCAGCAAACACAGTATGAGCATGCCAAAACATTATATTGGACATAGGCCTAAAGATTGAGTAAAATCTGTGCCATCCATTTTGTGTCATCTGGTATTTCCTGATTAAAGCTCGACTGAGCAGATCATTTAACATATTCCAATCCTCATCCTCAATCCTCAACCCTAATTCAAACTGCTATCAGAAGGTATCATTGAGAGCTGGTGACCCAACGTTACTGTACTTAAACATTCCTATGCCCAAGAGCTGCTTTGTTGTCATTTTCTACTGTATTGTTAGCAATTGGATTTGACAAAATGTCAAACCAAACTGCGCGAAGGAGCAATTGTAGCTGACTTCTAATCTAGCTCCGTAGGCTAGGACTGTAGCTAGCTAGTTCCTCATGGTAGCCTACACTGACGTGAAACATGTCTCTCCGGTGGGGAAATTATTCAGTGTCCGAGAGGACGTTAAATTCGCATATTGCTATTGGCATAATATCGTTCATCTCACTGAAAAGAGTAAGCTACATGGCTTATTTTTTTATTCAGCCGTCTTGTTAAAGTTTAACAAGACGGCTTGATTAAAAATGGATTAGTCACCTTTTTACAAGGCAGCGTCCGTTTAACTGTTAAACGGACTCATTACGCGCACTGGCGGCGGAGTACATTTAAAACGAAATATATCTGCATCTAAACCACCTAGAGCCGTCAAATAAATTGTAAAGACTTAACTATGGAATCGGCCAAGAAAAATGCATTCGGTACATCCCTAATAAACATTTTTAAATCTACCTGCTTTGTGCCTGTTCAGTAAGTCGGTTGCTTTTTTGGAACCCACTGACAAATGTGCGAGGGGTGTGCATTTCACGGCAGGGGTGCATATTACGGCACAACACTGGTCAACGGGACATTCTACTAGCGCAATTCTATCAACATGGCATCAGGACAATAAACTTAATTTCTCTCACCTCAATCAAAAAATATCTACAAGTTTTTGTTTAAATCTGTTGGGAAATTACTTCCTCATGCTGGCGAAAAACACGCATATTCTACGTTTACGTTTAGTCTTTAAACTGCTTATGTGGTTATTTTTAGACATATAAAAATGATCTAACATATAAATATTAATTAGGATAAGGTGTATTTTTATGGGTAGGATATGACATAGATTAAGGTTAGGTCTACGGAAGTAGCCAGAATATGCCAAATAAAAATAGTACGTCACAAACAATAACGTACAGGTATTTCTCGTTCAAGCACAGCAATACCTGTTTTCATACCTATTTTCATGCAAAATGTCAAGCCACGTCACACGTAGTCAAGATCAACAACGGTTATACCCTCTGATCATCTGCATATTTCCCATGGTCGCTCCCGGTGGACCTGTTTTATATTAGAAACGGTAGTCAACTCCGTGCCGTGTCGATGTTGGATCGACAGAAATATTCAGACAGCCGGGTTATCCTACAATGACACCTACCCGCAACAACTTGGTCACTCGTCGCACTTCCGCAATCCGACGTGCATTTTTCTCATCAGCTGTTTATAGTTGTGAGCTCCTGATAAACCCACGTTAACTGCCTTTCATCTAAGGACCAAGTGTTCGTCATCGTAATATTTTTTTCATCCCAAGATTAAAAAATATAAACGTTGTCTGATTTGATTTGCTACGCTGAAAAGCCCAATGGAGACTTGGAATAAATGATTTGTATTGTGGTTGTAAATAATGATGTTATCACCAGAAGATGGAGCCAGAGGCTAAACTTGCCAGGACAAAACGACATACAGTAGACTGAAAATGGCGTTTTGTCGTTTTAATGAGTATCTCTACGGTCGTTGCCATTTATGACATTGCTCTCTTTGCTATATTAAATATTATTCTTAATATAGCCCAGCTATATAAGTAGGACTACACAAATAGAACTAGAATGATGGCATCAAAATGGCCCCCTTTCCTTGCAATTTCACACATGAATTTTATAATGAATATATGGGTTATTCATAATCCAAACAGCATTCCAAATGTGTGCGTTTATACCATTCAATCGCCTCTACAGTGTTTGATAGCAGCAGAATCATATTTGTGTTTATTTACACTACTCCTTTGAGAATACAACACATTTCAAACTACGAGTAGAGTATAGGCCTACTTGGCTCAAAATTACAGCATGAAATATCCATGTAGTCTACTACTCTACAGATGAGTCCACTATGACACAAACAGTAGCCTATGTGTGTCACAAACAATCTCACAATTTCCCCCATTAGTACCATTCCCCCTTTTTTCTCAATTGTGTTTTGTCTGGCGTAGCGCTGATTCGGGAATGGAGCAGGGATCTTAACTTTTCTCTCGTTTGTCATGTCAGAGAGCAGATGTGTGTTCCTGTCTGCATGTGCATGTGTGAATGTATCCGTTTGTGTCTGCGTTCGTGAGTGCACGTGTGCTGTTGCATACGTTTGGCCAAAGAGAAAGAGGCTGAGATGTTCTTTGCCTGGCTCAGAGGCAGCCAGGCGGATGAATGGGAGTCACACAAAAAACACTGTGCTTGCCCCAAAGGCCGCGCCCCGTGGTACCCCACACCCTCTCTCTCTCTCTCTCTCTCTCTCTCTCTCTCTCTCTCTCTCTCTCTCTCTCTCTCTCTCTCTCTCTCTCTCTCCTATACCCTGTCCCCCTTGCTCCAACAACCCTCCCCCCTCAGAGTTGCTTTACATTTTCTTCTACAAGTCTGCCCGGCATCTCCACCCTCCATCTTGTAGAATAACAACAAAACTTTCATCTCTCTGCGCTCACTTCCCCTGCAAGCCCCCTACCCGTCATCACCACCCAGGACCACCCCCCATTGGTGTCACACAGACGGCGTTTCCCCGTTTGCCATTGTTTTGTTCTGTGGCCCCTTTTGTCCAAGCAAGAGCAAAAGAGAGAGCGAGAGAAAGAATGGATGGAGAGGGAGGGAGAGAATGTGCCCTCTCCATTCTCCGGCAATGAGGGGGTCCACCCACATTCGGGTGTGGAAATTCCGTTACAGCTTCCTGCCTGGCGCTCATGCTATCTGAACATTTCTCCCTACAATATTGTGCTTTCAACATCGTCTTCACAAAGTCGGCAACAAAGTTATATAACCGATGCGATGCCCAAAAATAGAATCCATTAAATCCTCCGGGCAATATTGAGACCTATTGACTGCAAGGACTTCCAGATAGAATGCTATGCCCTTGTGTGCAAAAGGTGGCTAATGAAATGTACAAGCACTACAGATAATGTGGTCCAACTGAACAATACTCTAAAGCTTAGCTAGACTCCAATCCCTAAGCACCAAGCTGGTCAAGAGATAGAATAAAACATGTGCAGTTTGAAAGTGGTGAGTCCTTATAATGTTATGCACATGTGTAGTGAGTTTTGTTATAGTCAGATTTAGGTCTTACATGTTTTTATGTGTCAGACCACACCAACTTATTTATTGGTCCATGTTGTTTGAGATACTAGCTTTGTTTATACAGTGTTTACAGGTCCTGGACCATAGAGAGAGCTAGCTTTTCACATGCATTTCTTTTCTTTTTATTTTAATCAAAAGGGTGGAAAATACTTTATGGTCATATGGTTCCTTGAGGCAAATTTGTTCATTGAAAGGAGAGACCTAAATATTTCTTTATGCTCTACCCTTTTTTCTTATTGGCACAGGCTTAGACTGTGGCAGACTGTCTGCTATGGCTCTGAAAACCAGCCATGTCTGGTTCCACAAGGTCACTCCTAGCTGATGTGGATGTTTATAAGGAATCGTCCTCTTTAGAGAACTGAAGGCTTGTCTTTGTGCTTCGGTCTATGCTGTATGTTTATTAAATTTGCTTTGCCATAGTGTGGGTGGAGTAAATACTTCCCAATTGCTTAGCACTACTACCTTCTGTACCTGCAGTTTTGTCCTCAGGGGAGCTCAGCCACATGCAAGTGTCCTAGAGACAGTGGCTAGATGACAGAAAGGGCAAAATGTTCCTTTATCACACAGGTCTCCGCTGCCATCAGTCACACTAATAACACAGAAGCATATGACACTCATTTTATTTCATAAAATGAACAGGCCCCTTTGTAAAGACCTGGAGTTAACATGAAAATGATCCTTTGTATAATGGGAATTGGTCATGTGTACAATCTAGCAAATTCAGCTATTTTAAAACCTTCCATTTTTGGGCAGGGTATTTCAATATGCACAATATACATGCTTGCTTTTTTTTATTTCTTTCCTCTCTCTCTTTTTTTCTTCTATCACATTATTTTCCAATCCATCTTTCTCCCCTCTGTCTGCAGACAGCACAGTGATCCATTCTTTCCTTCATCCATCCATCATAGGTTTAGAGCATGGAGTTGCCAGGATGCGACACCTGTCATCCGAGGGGGGAGATAGCTATTTTTCCTCCCTCAATCTGATTCATTTGCATGGAAAGCCAAATGAAATCCCCCATTAGGTGTGCTAGGCTAATGTATTAAACATACACACATTGATTACGAATGGCAAATCAAGATCTCAGGAGAAGCATGTCACTTGAATCCTGTCCTGGATTTTATTCAATCAATTTTGGGTATTTAGGTTTATTGTATAACACAAACACCCGTGGCAGGTGAATTGTTCATGGTAGAATGTTCAATTCCTGTGGTAGTGTTTTGTGTGTACAGAGAGAGGTAGAGAGGAATGTCAACCACTCATGCACACTTTCAAGCCAAAACAACAATGTTTTTTGTAAAGCTGATTTCAACCACATGGAAAGTCCAGACACAACTCTTGTCTCTTCCCACAGGAATTTATGTGTAGCTCTCAAGGAAAAGGCTGTTATATACGTCTACCAAGGTTATCTGTGCTTCCAGTCTTACAGCCCTAATAACTCATCTTCCGTATGTGACAGAAAGACATTGGGACACACATAGACACATGTTGTGGATTGGGTTTTCACACTGTCAGGTCATTATTATGGATTTTTTAAAGGTCACATTTTTCCACAGTTTAGTTATGTGTCTGCAGTCCTATAGCTAAAGCTCCTTGATATAATCATGCACTTAATTTGGTATGTATTTTATGAGAATGCATTGTGTAGCTTGTGTTTAAAGCATAAGAACAACTCACAAATGTATTCCTTAAAATAAACAAAATAGAGAGAAAACAGAGAACACCCTATAAACCGAAAAACACATTCATTCACACATGAACACATTAACATTCATGTGCAGATTTTTTTTTTTTGCAAGGGTATGACAGATACCATATTATAGAGAGCATAGAGTGCTGGTTTTTTTCATAGTGCTGCGCTCTATGGGAGGTCTATTTATATTCATTCAGTAGGGTATTTGCAGATCACCTCAGATCACATTGCGTATCCACAGCAATAAATAATGAGACATGCTAACATGTGTCATACAGACAGGCATATAACCGCATAGTGCGCACGTAAACATACAGATATACTGACGTGCACACAGATGAGCAAACTTACAGTACAGAGATTCTGTACGTTTTATAATATGGTCAAGAAATCATTTATGTATCCTATTTTATGACTCATTCTCAACAACTGACCTTCAAATGTTGTGAATACTATAAAAGTCCACTGTTTCTTTTAAACAAAGAACATTTTTTCATGTATTGTCTGGCACTTTGCAGATGCTTTGAGACACTGGATTGTACTGATAAAAGACCCCTAGAATGAACGACACACAAACACATGGAATACTTTAAAAAAGAAAAAAGAATACTAACTACCATTTTGGCTCCACCGATCCACTACACCACTTAATGTTTCTAATTAGTTTCCCTTGCTAGCTGTAGAGTGGTGTAATTAGGATCAGATGCCATAGTGTGGGTGGAGTAAATACTTCCCAATTGCTTAGCACTACTACCTTCTGTACCTGCAGTTTTCACAGTGTCCTCATGGGAGCTCAGCCACATGCAAGTGTCCTAGAGACAGTAGCCAGATGACAGAAAGGGCAAAATGTTCCTTTATCACACAGGTCTCCGCTGCCATCAGTCACACTAATAACACAGAAGCATATGACACTGTCACACAGACGGAGCTTATGTTAGACGCTTGTTAAAACGGTCAAGGCTTTTTATTTCATAAAATGAACAGGCCCTTTTGTAAAGACCTGGAGTGAAAATGATCCTTTGTATAATGGGAATTGGTCATGTGTACAATCTAGCAAATTCAGCTATTTTAAAACCTTCCATTTTTGGGCAGGGTATTTCAATATGCACAATATACATGCTTAATACCAATAGCAAATTGGCCTCCCATCACAATCGGCTTACAGGAACTTTAATTTGAATGCAAATTAAAAGCAAACCTTCCAACAGCTTACACTGTGTGCGGACATACATTTATGGAATCATGGACATCCACACGTAGACATAGTGGTTTGGGGAACAATCCAATATATAATACACACTACCCTATTACATAATATGTGATTTAGAGGGGTTATTTTAATCTTCATATGTTTAAACTGTATTTACTCTGCATTACTCGGCTGGAGAGATATTATTAATGTTATGTCCACAAATACTCAAAGCTTAAGGCGCCTAACACAAAGATACACATCGATACACGATACACACACTACACAGTATAGGACACTTACTTAAGATATGATACAGGATTTTAATTTGGGAAACTAAATATGGGTTCTAGTTGTCATAACTGTCATAACTGAAATATAACAGCAATTGTGAAGCCTGTTAATTGGGAACACTAATAATACATGATTGGATACAAGAAGACAGAGGGACTAAAGTGCTAGGTAGAAGATATTAAATGAGAAATCCACAAATGTCCTCAGGCTCAACCTTACCCCTGCTAACGTCATACTTTCATAACTTCATACCGAAAAACGTAACTCTGTCCAAAGATCAGAAAAGATTAGATCAAAGACAAGATCATTTACTTACTTTTCATCCATCCTTGCTTCTAGCAACGCAAGCATGCTGAAGAAAAGCTTGAAAGAATGTCTACTGTTATTACAAAAATGCTTTAGAATCCTTATATAACCTGAAAACAGACTCCAAAGGGTTTTTTCTTTTTTTTTAATTTGTCTTTTAGTTAAGCTGCAGATGATAACATCAGACCCCTTTGATTTGCTGATACAACAGCTATTACCCGCCCGTGTACTGGTAGTACAATGGTGAGAAATATACTGGCATACAGAAAGTGTTCTTTTCTACCTTGCCACTATTAACAAAGCTAAGCCTGACGTAAAACTATTTAAATTACAATAAAAAAAATGAACATTTCTGATAAAAGTATGACTTTCAGTTCCGTTTTGTGATCAGCTCTGTAGACTACTACATTTTAAATTAAACCTGCTGTAATCGATTTTCTGACCACTAGAGGCCGTTAGTGACTGCTTGTAAACAAGCTCACAGGTAAGCGTCTCCCAACCCCCTCACGCCACAATTGCTAGTTCGCCCAGCTAATGGCACGGGAAGCCACGGTCCAGGTTTAACAGCACAGAGCAGAGAGGATGAACAAAACAAATGGCTGCAGGTGGTGCGGCATCACTTCAGTAGGCAACCTTGTCTCAATGACACCTTCTGATGGCAGGTGTCACCTTGACATAAAACCTCCTGAAAGCAAATTTGAATAATGCAGCTTCAAGCATATTTCTTCTATTTGAGAAAAAGCTGATTAAACATCAAGTAAAACAGAAATAGCTTCACAGACAGCGTTGTTACAACCCCAGGAAAAGAACCTGGTGGTGAAGATGGTGAAGAAGAAAAAGGACACAAATAGAAAGTGAAGGTCACAAGAGAGTGAAGGTCAAATGTGTTATTTGGGATCTGGTGTGTGCTGCTGGGAGTCTGGAGAGTCATCACAGAATGGACTTTCGCTCAGGAAATGATGTTTCCTTGGCCAGGGAGCGCTCAGATTGTTTCTATATTTAGGATATTCCTGGGGATCATAAAGGCACCGGTCACAAACGAACACAGAGAATGAGTATAATCCTTACGCAGCGCAAAATCTCATTTATGTGCAACAGCAAAAACTCACTTGGCTAGTTTTATTGACTATAAATATTCCATGGGAAATTTGTTTAGTGTGACACACCTTGATTGGGTAATAGCACCCCAAATCTCCACCCCATCTCACTGTTTAAGTTTGAAACAAAACTGTGCACGGAGGAGTAGAGGGGAGTGCCAATCGCTCAACATGTATGCACTCTCTGAGTTTAAAACTGTTATATACTGTTACACTGTTTTTGTAATGCCGGTTTCAACCACAAGGGGCATTCTTAACACCAACAGTGGAGTGCCCCTTTAAAGATGGCTTCTGTGCCAGTGTTTGCGTGTGTCTTCCGGAGGTCGGTGCGTCATTTTGCCAGGGCCGGGTCTGCGTAATCCACAGTAGTCTGTCAACCTCTGTTTCCCAGTGTCCAGTGTGGTGGGTGTCTCCGCTAATGAACAATTTGCCCAGTGAGGTGTGACTGCAGGCATTGTGAGGGAGCCACACGCTGCACTCCAGATGAAAAGGGGTGGGGAGAGAGAGAGAGAGAGAGAGAGAGAGAGAGAGAGATCAAGAGCTGGCGAGGGAGGGAGTCAGCCGTAGAATGTGAGAGAGCGCAGAGAGTGACAGAGCGAGAGAGATTGAGAGAGAGAGAGAGAGAGAGAGAGAGAGAGAGAGAGAGAGAGAGAGAGAGAGAGAGAGAGAGAGAGAGAGAGAGGGAGAGAGTGGGAGGGCGAGAAAACGAGAGACTGGAACTGAAATTCACACACACACACACACACACACACACACACACTGGGACACACGCAAACACAAGGCGCGCAGAGAGGAGATCGGCTGCGGCACACGGCTGCTTGCGGACAGCTCTTATTCCCTCCCGCTGTAGGTAAGTGCCTGTATGCAGGTGTGCATGTGTGTCTTGTCTATTCATCAGTAGCTCTGCGTCTGGTGTAAGGCGATGTGAGGATTGATTCCATAGGCATGCTGTTATTGAGACAGGCACTGTATAGATGTATCTATGGGGTAAAGACACACATACACATTGGTATGAAATGGAGTGTTGAACTCAATATGGATGCACACAAACATTCTGTGTATTTGGACTAAGACAAGGTGTAACGAACCAATCAGGGGTGTCCATCAAGAAAGATGTGTGTTTGTCAGTGAGTGAGATGGTTTTCCTTTCCAATACGAACAGATACCTGCCTTGTGTTAAGTAGGCGACTGTATGTTGTCAGCATTGTCTGTGACTCTCAACATAACTGTCTGTATGTGTGTGTGTGTGTGTGTGTGTGTGTGTGTGTGTGTGTGTGTGTGTGTGGTGGCAAAGTTGTGTGGTTGCAAGCATAGATCGGATGTTTGTGTGTGTGTGTGAACACAATCATCTGTGTGATTATGCATGCCATCTGAGTGCTGTGATCACTTATTAAAATGTGTGTGCTTGTGTGTGTGTGTGTGTGTCTGTGTTTACCGTCACACCATACTCCAAAAGGCGTTTAAATCCCAGGGATTAGCGAGACGTCTTTGGCCTCAGCCGTCACCATGGCGAAGCCAGCGGGTGGAACGCCCGTGTCCTTAATAATAGGAAGGTTCACAGCATTTTTCAGCTCCAAGCTAACACTAGCCATATTAGTCTGACACTAATGCTATTCTCAAACATGCAGGCTTTAGTTCATACTCAGTTCATATACTGGAGAATTGTATACTGGAGGAGGGCATGTGTATAAGGAGAGGTGGGTCTGGTTAGATGTGGGGGATAAGAACGTTAGGATTTTTAAAAGGTAAATTAGGAGGTTTTTTGGGACCAGAGCAACATCTGTATTAATTGAATGGCTATCAAATGTATAGCTCTAAGATGCATGTGGCTTATTTAGATTTGTGAGATTAGCATTACATTTTACAAAAGAAATCCCATAGTATACTGCGTGTATATATACTGTATATATATATATATATATATATACTGTATATTCTTGTATATATAAATGTATACAGTATATATACAGTATATATAATATATTTTTTGCTAGTAGCATGACTCATGGTTCCTCTAACATAACCTGTTGCCCAGCCAGATGCCTGTATTTAAAACCATAAAAGGCTATTCTGGGAATGCAGCCTTCATTATGGTCAATAATGACCAGGGGCTATTGACTAAAACTGGCTGCTCATTTCTTTCTGTGTATATCATTGTATGGGCAATAATACATGGTCAATTGCATTCATGATGTCATTGAATTGAAGAACGACGAATGAATGACGAATCACTAATAACTGTGAACAATATTTCTAATCACATTAAATTTAGCCCAACTTGAATGGGTGCGTAAGATGTGTTTTAGCCTGGCAAGCACTGAAGTGGAAAATTAGAATGTTGTTTTATTTTTGTCTGTAACATTATCATTTGTATTTTACTGCTCTCTGTATTGCGTATCCCATAACAGTGATATAAGTGATTTAATGACACTCCTTCATGAAAGCTTGGAATTTTGCGTTTCTGCGTTGACATGCAGATAGATACAGTATATGTAAACACACACACATACATGCAAAAAACAACAACAGATGAATAAAGACACAAACACAACATTAACAAATGTAATGGTGGTAACCTCTAACAGTCATCAATTGCAGGGTGGTCTAGTAAATCAGTTCATTAGCCAGGGCTGTGGAATTGATCCTGCATGGCGCTTGGTGTGGTTATGGCAAGCTTGTTAAAAAGTAATGGCTTTGCCTCCAATCCATCCATCTTCATTTGTGACTCACCCCAATGCAGTGAATATGTATTTCAATTAAACCGCTAAGGGAAACGTGAGTTCACGCACAAACACACACACCTCTATTTTATCGACCACTTCTAATTCTGACTTTTTAAACTGCTCTCACAACCCCTTACATTACTTTGTTATTGTGAAGGGAGTTTCAATGCCTTGAAACAGACAGGTGAACTCATAATATGAGTTTATTTTTATATAAACCTACTGCTATATTGTTGTGTGGTGATGCCAGTAGATTATTATAGTGCACTGGGACGACCATCATCGAACAAAATGGATTGTGGTCCTCCTGAAAATTAGTGAGTGATTGGCACACAGACACACAGACACACACACACACACACACACACACACACAGCACAAATTGAGAGGGGAGAGTCTGTTGACAGAGTTAATAGAGGCGGCTTTGGCAACAAACTGAGATGAGTATTAGTTAGTCCGCAGCAGAATTTACCATCCCGGACTACCAATGCCACTGCAGAATGTCAATAAAGTCCCCCTCTTTCTCTCTCTTTGTTTCTGACTTTTTTCCTCCTCCCCCTTTGCCCTTGTTTCTTTGGCTTTACACCCTTCTATCTGTCCACATTTCCCTCTTATTCTGTCTGCTCCATTGAACTCACTCCAGTGCCAGTCCCTGTCTTTGTCAGTGGCGGAGACAAAACTCCTTTGAAATAACGGGAGGGACTCGTAAATTTCCGCCACAGAAACTTTTCCTTTTTATCCTTCTCCTTTAAAGAGGTCTTTTCCGCTCGCTCTGCTGCCTGTCAGATGAAACAATGCTCTTGCTAACACAGAGATACATTTTAAGTTCACAAGCGAAGACCAGAGGGTTAAACACTCACACCAGAATCAAAACAGGCAATATACTTTATTTATCTGTTACTGGCTTTTATAATGGGTTTGATAGGTATGATAATATATTATGGTAATAATATTATTTAAAAGTCAGTTGTTTTTTAAAATAAACTTAAGTGAACTGAAGTCTATGAGAAGTTAAAGTGACAGAAATTCAGTGATAAATATAGATGTGATGAATTGTATTGTATGCAAAGTGATTTGATGAATAAATACATTCATGATTTACACAAATGCCATTTATTGTCTACCATAAGCAATCAAAGGGTAAGCGTAACAATAATTCACAGGCGATGAAAATGCATGTGAATTGATAAACTGAATGATTTAGTGTTTGTAACTTCAACCCCTCATACATGTCATGTTTTATGAATAAAATACTGTTTATAGGCTATATACATAATAATGATAATTGATTAAAAGGGAAAATCCAATTCTTCCATTTGTTCCTTATAGTAGATTGGTGCTGGATCTAAAAGCATGACTCTCCAATTCTCCCAATAAAAGTGTTTACCAGCATTAGGCCTATATTATCCATTCCAACCATTCAAATATGTCTCCAACTGCCTATGTGGAATGTTGTATCGAACATACAGTGTCCAGTATTTTACTGTGAAATGCCAGATAGGAGGGGCAGAGAAACCACTATGAACTGCACATTAAAAGACCGTGGTCCTCTAAACTAGGTACAAACACTGCAATGGAATTATTTGTGAAATCACAGGAAGAAAATGACTTCACGGGAGCAGGACCTCTTGCTCAGTAACTAGAGCAACTAGCATGTGGAGGTGATATTGGATGTTATACAGTCCCTCCTGTGTTAATAATTGATCGTGTCAAATCCACAAAAAAGCAATTGTAGCAGAGAAATAATGCACCTCAGGCTTTTTTGAAACATTTTAGTGTGGAATAAAACAACGCTATAATTTCTGAATAAATCGTCTCTTTTTTATCTTTTAAAGGAAGATTAAATTAGGTCTTTCTCTCCCAAGCTTCATAACGAACCACTAAACATGACTTTGAGGCATATCTTCTTTGTGTGTGTTCTTACAGTATTGCACAAACGTCCACTCTAATCTGTGTGTGTGTGTTTGTGTGATGCATCTGTTTGTTGCTTGGTGTGGGCGTTTACATGCAAGTCTAAAAAAAAAGAAAAGAAGCCTACCCTCGATGGAAATCGATTTTACGGTGTTCACTCAAGTGTCATCACATTAGGCGGTGTGTGGGCAGTTCTCTGCGCGTGACCCCTACCAGTCGGCCTCCACATCTCCATGTCTCCATGAAACCCGGCTGGTTCTAACCCCTCCCCCAGGCTGGATGAGAGGTGGAAGAGCCCTCTCTCAGGTCACCTCTACATGGGAGTCAGGCAGCTCCCTGATCCCTCTGTTGAGCACAGAGATCAAGACTTTTATAATAGTGGCTCATTGTTTGATGGATTGTTTGATTGCTGGATGACAGAAATAGTGAATGTGTGTGAGAGGGAGGAAATGAGAGAGAGAGAGAGAGAGAGAGAGAGAGAGGGAGAGACTTGGGAGTAGACCCATAAAGCAAAGAAATGGGACAGCTATAGAGGGCTATGTGTGTTTTCAAATTACTGCAAATGTATTGCTTGTAGAGCAGCAGACACCCAAACAAACCTCTTGCTCTCTTCTTTAAAGAACAAATAAAGATTTAGAGAAAGGCTGAGGGAAAGGAGGGGTGTTTGGGTGTTGGGGGAAGGGGGGTTGGGGTTAGTACAGCTAAAGCACACAGGTTGTTCTCACAGGGGAAATTCCTTCAGTGCTCGAGTGTTTTCACTGAGGCAACTGGCTGACTTTGAACCACTCAGTTCCCCTTAAAGAAAAGGAGCCCCCACCCATTCATATGTTGGCAACTGAGGTCCTAATTCAACCCCCCCATTTCCTAGTCACTACTCACTTAACTCAAGCACTTGCACTACTTCTATCTCCTATTGCTGCAGGTGTGTGGCAACAAAAATATACTATATACAGTATATAGTATGCTGCTCTTCCACATCAGTTCTGTTTATTAAAACCAAGATACATTCCTTTGTTCAGAGTAAGATGATTTGCCTTTTCTTTGGTCATTACTCACTAAAAGGAATACATCTGGACATATGTTTCCTCTCTAATTGGTCAGCTATACCATGGCTGTCCTGTACTGTGGCATAGCAGTCATGTGAATAACTGCATGACATAAATACGGACTTCCTCATCTAACGGGAGCCACAAATTGTAGGGCGTCTATGATGCGTAAGACCTTGTTGTGATTTGTGGTGGACACCATATGTTTGTACTGCTAATTTCAGCAGTCCATTTGATGGCTGGCGTGCGTGGGTGGGTGGCACTATTTTGCTGTCACTTGATGTTGTATGATCTGAAAAGAAACGGCAGAACAACAGGTCACACTGAAACTCTGGAGAAAAAGCTCCAAAGCGTTGTCATTCAGCATGTGTCCTGTCTCCTGTACTGTATCTTCTGAGAGCGCAAGGAAAGTGTGTCACACTGTGTCCTGTGTGTTCTTGTCTTTTAGGTCAGTTCACCAGAAAGCCAGCCGGGGGTGCCTCAGGGACCAGGAGAATGGAGAGCAACATGTGACCACCTCTCTGCACCACTCCACGGTCGGCAGCAATGCGTCCCCACCGCTGGACCTTGGCATTGAGCTTCGGGTGTTGTCTGCTGGTCGCGCTTCATGGGCCGTCACTCGCTGACGAGGAGGGCCTCTGGGGGCCGACGCGCTCACACACGGCCGGAGAAGATCCGCCTGTGGATGGACCTCTCTCTTACTGGTGGACCCCATCTCTACCAAAACTCCCCTCCTTTCACATCCCCTTTGGCCCATGGGGTGGGAATGACAAGTTCACCACGAATGCCAATGGTTTGACAGAACCAATCGATCGCTTTCCGGAACAATCTGGCTCTGGGGAAGGAAGCAGCCCTACTGGTGCTGAACTTACCACCAGGGCAACCCAGGCGTCTTTCAGCGGCGCGACAGAGATAAGGACAGAATCTCCCCCCGAGGAGACATTGCATTCTCCACACAGAAGTGAAGTGCAGAAGAACAGTGACGCTCTTGTCACCTCCAAACTCAGCACTACTTCCACTGAAGACACACTGTTCTCCAACACTCCCACCAGCACAAGCACTCCGACAGAGTTTACAGTACGTTCCCTTCCTCCGCAGGGAACCGCGCCAACAGCGGCACAACACAGCAGGGGTGCCACGGCTCAACACCTCCCAAACAAATATGCTGACAGAGGAGAGTTTGCAGATTTTCCAACAGTCTCTTCGATAACATCATCAGAAACCACAGTTCCCACTGCCTTGTTGTGGACGTCGCTTAAAACCACCACAATAAATCCAGGACTGGTGGAGACCACCTTAGCCAGACACCCACTGGGGTCCATTTCTCTGCCTACATCCCCTGGAACCATCATGACCCCAAAGGGGACCACTGTTAGCGTTAGCTTAAGTGCTAAATACGCCACAATGATCAATATTCACCCCAGTCCGACACAAGCAGACTCTAAGGCCAAGTCAGGGCCAATGGAGGAACAACCAGGGATTATCACCAACGCCATGGGGACAGGCAGCCTAGCGGTATCCATAACAACCACAGCTTACGCCACAAGGGACAACTTCCCAATTCTAGAAGGTAAGCAAAGTTTTAAAAAAAATCAATAGCAATTATATCGACTTAATGGATGTGATCAATCATCTGCAAGCAGGTCTTAAGTCCTTTCAATAAATGACTAGCAAAAGGTTGCAGACAGTTCAACATGATCAATGGGGTTTCTGACATTGTAAGCATAACGTAAGCATGCATAAATCATAGCCCTACATCTTCCCATTAAGACTTGAACATTACAAGTCCTGCAATATTTGATGTATTGATGTGACTGGATTGATGGGGGTGTGTTAGAATGTGCTCCTTTGTTATAACTATTCAGGTAAAGCCATAAGTATCCAGGCAACAATTCACCTCCAAGGTTAGTGAACGCTTCAATGCATGTTTTGAATTATGTACAATGAGGGATGTGTTTTCCACAGTACATGAAGGAGAAAGCTGTTGAGGCACAGATGGTAGCTGCTAGGTTTCTGGAATCTCTTTCACATGACATTGAGGGAATACCTCCATGTTCGTGGCCCAACCCCCAACACTGCAGTGATGCTGGAGCCGGTATGGTGTCTGAATGTTTAATGAGTCTAAAGAGAAAGCCCCTCCTCCAATGTACAGGCACATTCATCATAGCAAGTTCAAAGGTCGAGCCGCAAAAAGATGAATCGATTATCTTCAACCAGACAGTAGACAGAGCTGAGGGGGTTTGGTGGACATCTACAGTATGTGTTGTCTGCTTGCGTGTGATCACTGCTGCATTACCGTATGTCATGTAATGGGTGGTCATATACACTGTAAATTGCAGCACTGTAATGTGGGTTGTGTTTGCTAGTCTATAACGCCATCCAGTATATGACATAATTTGTTTTTACAGTTAGAAAAAGGCTCTCTTAGAAAATAATTGTTGTTGTTTTAACTCAGAGGGTGAAAAACCATATACTGTATAGTGCTGCCAGATCTTACGTTATGCATGACCTGGTGTGTGACCACTCTGCTTCACACTGGTTGCATTTTATGAGACTTTCAGCGATGTCATGTTTTGTCTGGGGCATCCTTAGTGTTGTGACCGTGACCACGCTCGGTATAGCTTTACTCACAGGACGGCAGCGCGCAGGACAAGGGTTGCTTGGCAGGAGAACAGCTCCTGTGGCCTGTATCAGTATTCCGAGTGCACGCTCAGCGAAAACCGCTACCACTCCTTTGGGACCATCCGCTTTCCAGTCGCTGTTCATGGATGCTAAACATGCCTCTCGTGCCATTTAGTCTCGTCCATGTCTCCCCCCTCCTTCTCTCCCCCGCCCTACCAACATCCAT
This sequence comes from Percopsis transmontana, assembly GCA_025447815.1. Taxonomy (NCBI): domain Eukaryota; kingdom Metazoa; phylum Chordata; class Actinopteri; order Percopsiformes; family Percopsidae; genus Percopsis; species Percopsis transmontana. The sequence continues at coordinate 18,818 of JAOEHI010006090.1, read as the reverse complement.
CCACCCCCCTCCCCTCCCTTTGCAATCTTTCTTGCTAACCTGCAAAGACTGTGCCATTTTTTCTACAGAGGTAGAGGTCAGCACTGGCATCTTTGGCAGAGGTGAAAATGCTTCCGTGGGGATGAGAGGAGTTTGTGGTTATCTAAGCAAGGGATGAAAAAGAAAAGAAATCCCCTCTGCTCCTCTGTAGATACCCCCAGATAGCTCTAGTCTGGGTAGGGTTTAGTATCCTGCAGTGGCCAGACGATTAAATGACCGTCACCAAAGGACACATCAAGAGACTCTAATGCAAGAGCGCCCCAGCATTATCATAAATTATACCAACATGAATGTCTTCTGAACGTGCCTTTAGATTTATTTAAAGGCTATACATAATCGTATTACTGCTGTATGAGTGAGGATTGGCACCCCTAACAATGTGCTTGAGCGGGCTGGTGGCATAAAATACCCATATGGCCTGTACCTGCAGAATGTATTATGTATCAGGTGGACCCCTATGAAAATTCACTCCAACCAACCCATGGCCAATTATGAAAATGACAATGAAAGAAGAAGAGAAATGCATTCTTTTCAAAGATAGTGAAAGAAAGGGGGTATATAATGATCTTCAGAGTATTTCAGAGGACTATTGCGATATGTTTCTACAGAATAGCCGGTTCTTCTCATCCCCTCTCTCTCCGAATCATCTGCTCTTCTGATACAGGCCATATAACACTAAATGATTATCTTCATGGGCTATGGTACTGTAGCAGCCTGAGGTAAACATACAACACAGCCCAAGCAGAGCAAATTAATTATCAACAGATTATTTGATTATGGGAAGGGATTTGCACACAAAAAAACAGACATGTGACATGAATACCTGATGCCCTTGTATAGAATATGGATGGGAATCTGATTTAAAATTCAACTGAGAGCAGTAATGAATAGATAGGATATTCCATTGTTCATGTTCTTACACAAGTCAATATTTTAATAAACCTGTTTGTTTGTTTTTAAGATTGGGCATAGCTCACATAAACAGAATGAAAAGGCAACAGCTTTAGGTGAAATTCTGATGAAGGTTATAGCAAAGATAATTACATCTCATAGACAGAACTGGAACCTGATCTCAGACTGCAAGTTATAGTCTACCCATTTTCACAGTCTTTTGTAATTTAACACTAAATACGCATCTTAAAACTAGCTCAAATAAGCCCAAGTGTGATAGAGTTTTGCTATCTCAGTTACAATACTCAAAGTCAATGCATCTGATAAATCTCCTTCTCCTAGCACTGACATAATATATATCTGTCTCTATTCTAACTTATCACTTTGAGCTCAATATATATCTCCTACCTACTCGCGCATTCAGTCAGGACTGACAAAATATGATGTATTTTCAGAGCTAAAGGATATACAGCAAAATGATCTAATCCTCTGTTTATAATGTATGATAGATGAGGAAAGCCCAGCAGTTTTTCCACAGCACAATTCATTCCTGTATGATAATGACAAAAATGTATCTCATTACAAAAGACAAATACCCCTCAAACAAATGTATTGAAATAAATAAATATATATATATATACATACATACATACATACAGCCAGAAAATGTATCAAGATAAAATACATGAAAATGTATTTTCAAAATAAAGAAAAATATATTTGTAACATTGGGCGTTCTGAATTTATACAAAATGGCAGAACATTTAGATTTGTATAATGTACACAAAGGCACTGGTGAGAGTTTGAACCCTACAGGAAGGAAGAACAGGAAGTAGAATGCTACTGTATCCAAGCAAAACTGTAAAAAACTGTAAAATTATAATTAAATAAAAAAAGCAGAAAACAGCACGCCTATGTCTTGCAGTAGGCCTATGTAGAAACTTGCTCTCTGTCCAATTTAAAGACATGGTAGTTGAGACCCAATCACAAGTAACAGAAATACTGCCCATCTCTGCCAAGTAGTAGACTGCACTATTATATGCTGATCATATGGAACCATTTCCAATTCGGTCTTCAAAGTTCTCATTTGCTACTACCTAAGATTTGCACCCTTTACCCACAACTTCAGCGTATACATTTGGCTATCAAACACTTGGAAGGAAGAGGCCGTGCCATAAGCCTCACAACACAAACAAATCCAATTTAGATCTCATACTGAGTTAATCTTATTGAAGGATGTGCAGTGGACTGTCTCACAGACACTAGCTATAGCAATTGCCACTGTTTTGTCTTCAAGCTTACCCTACTAACACATTGTGACATCAGGGAAAAGCTCATTTAGATTTCGTCGGGATCTTCATAACCACCATGAAGTGATTGCCCTGCCACGGTACTGGCAGACTGTACTGTGCAGAAAATGTCTTGAGGCTGCTGATGGGAAAACAATCTATTGGAGGTGTAGGCTTTCACAAGATCCCAGTTTGTTAGCTTGTGAGTGTGTGTGCACTCATGAGGTGTTTGTTTGTACCCATGCAAATGGAGGCCGCCAAGTCAGTTCCATTAGCAGCTGAAGAACTTAGAAGCATCACATGCTAGCTATGGCATAGACAAAATTTCCAGGAAATGTTTGACGTTAAATATCAAACAGCTATCATACCCTTCTCTGATTTAGCTTCGCCAGGTACTCCCATAGCATCAGCAATTGTACTTGTTGGTACTACTAATGTTGGTATGTCTCCAGGATAGGCTGCAATTGTATGCGTTAGCTTTGGTGCATCCAAGAGATGACAGAACTAGTTGATTTGTTTCATACAGTTAAAAGGTTTGTGAGAGAGAGAAACAATACAGAAATAAAGAGTTTAATCTACAGCGGATCTAAATATATATAGTTGGCAGCTCCTGCTAGCTGCTAGAGCATTGACTAGGTCTTTTAAACGCTAATTCCCTTGTGAGTGTGTGTGTGTGCTGTATATTCCCTCCTTTACTAGTCCGATCTCATTTGGTGCAAAGCTCGTTAACTGTGCTAATTACGTCAAGCGGTCACCTGCAGATCGAAGTGGCTGCGGATCTGCAGTCGGTACCGCGCGGAGGTATAGTGTATCTGTCGTTATGCTGTGTCAGTGTTTCACTTCCCCAGTGTCATAACAAACGACAGCATGATTCCAATACCTATGTCCGTGAAGAAATCTGGATAAGACAACTGATATCAGACTGTAATGTATGTGTGCCACCCAGGAAGCTAGTAAGAGCTGTCATGTTTAGCCAAAATACAAAATAATACTGTGTTTACAGCCTGCTTTTGCTACCTGTGCCAGTACAACAGTTTGCCAACATACCAGTGTGTGCCTGGGTGAGCTCTCTGCCATTACTCATTACTGTGTCTTTGGTTCAGCTGAGCCAGACACCCAGCTGTGTAGGGGTCAACAGTGCAATGAAGGGATGAGCGATGGCAAAGATGATTGCTTTGCAGACTTTAAAAACTGAATATTGACTTGAGGGCCTGGCACTTTTTTAACAAGGTAGAAGCATTAATTTTTCATTAGCTCACAGCTGTGATAGTATTTATTGAAAGAACCCCAATGAACTTAGTTATCTTTAATCTCTATTTAAAGTGTGAATCCTAGGGCAGTGGTTCTCAAACTGTGGGTTGGTTGTTGCTGCTATGTTAAGCTAGTAATACTTTGCGTGAACTCATATTGATGTCATGGACACAAAACAATGAGGCAGCAGCTGGATCATAGATACATATTTCAGTAATCAAGTATCATTCTCTCTGCACACCAAAGGAAACAAGCAGTTTGTCTTTGTAACACAATTATACCGTCAGTCTGTTTAATTGTCTTTCCTTTCTCTCTGTCTGTGTATCTCTGTTCTCTCTATTCCGTGCTTTGACTGCTGTAATTGAAAGTGGTTTACTTTGTTTCCTTCTTCTCATCTCAAGACAGATGAGGCGATATAGGGTCTGAGTTCACAATGAACTAGGACACACACACACAGATATAGGAAAGTGAATGTAATTAGACTACACAGGGCCATACTACTGTGGTACGGATGGCTGGCTACAGCTAAATGGGTGACAGGCCGATCCATTTGACAGAACTGGGTTAAGAAAAATATTCCTTTCATTCTACTACAGTGTACAGCCTCAACCATGAGTGAAAAAAAATGGGGGTTAAACTCTGCTTTGGTGGGAGATTTTATTACCTTTTACTAATGAGTTTTTATCTGAGCTTTGGAGCTAGTTTTTATTGGAGCTATGATGCTATATTCATTAAAGGTGCACTCCTCAGATTTTGTATGGAATTACAATTGTGGTTGACAACAGCAATAACATTGTTGTTTTGGTTTGAAACTTAGAGAGTGCCATGCCCTCCTGTACCTGAATGCTGAGTGGCTCATATTCCTCTTTACTTCTCCGCTATAGTTCTCTACTGAAAGGCAAACCAGTGTTACAAATGCTATTCACATTTGAGTCTTAACAGTGAGCTGGGGCTAAATAATCTATCTGGGATCTATGGCTCTAAAGCAATGGAAGAGTGTACCATTACATTGCTATTTGCAACTTCTGTAAAAATAAAAAAAATAAAAAGGTCAGACTTTGAATTGCATAACTCTGTCTTCTCAGGGATGCCAGGCAAGGAGGATGAGGGTGAGGAAGGTGTGGATCCTTTAGCGATGGACTGGGACATTATCACATCAGACACGCTGCCGAGAACATCCACCTCAATGACCACAGTGACAGGTGAGCAGCCCCAGAGCAGAGGTGACTCAAGTCACCTGACTTGGACTCTTGTCTGACTCCAGTCACAACTGTATACCTTATACTGTTTTGTTATGTAGGAGAATCAATTGAGACTTGACTTGACTTGGGTTCTAGTGACTTGGAGTTTAGTTTTAATGTATACTAATGTATACTGTTATCAAAGTTTCAACTCTTTTTATGCTTTAATATTTAAATTATATTCCATTGAAATGCAGAGATTGTGTTTCATTTAAAATATTATTGGTATTGGATATTATATGTTTGACTTGACTTGTTTTCTATATTTAGACCCGACACTTGAAACTATGACACTATGTAGCCTGGTAAAACCATCCTGATTTTGCAAGCTCAACTATTTGTTCTGCTACACAAATCAGTTTATTTGTCATAAAGGCGGCGACCAATCAGAACAAGACCCATGTGGGGACAATTTCCAAACACAAGCACCTAATTGGTGTCAGCACCAACTGAATTACCCACCTGGGTGCTGATTGGGTGATGGTTCTTTAACCGGCTGACAAAGGGTTTGAATTGAGAGATCCCACACTGAAGTGATAAAATTGTAGAAGCAATTTTACTAGGCTATATAACAACGACTTGACTTAGTATTCTATATTTAGATTCTGGACTTGACTCAAGACTTGTATCAGGACTTGTCACACCTATGCCCCAAACATGAAAACACAACAAGAACTGTCTGGACTGTGTTCACTTCCGTGCCATGCCATTTGGGAAAAAAAGACAGCCAAAGCCATTTAGTGCTATTTCCTCCCAAACCACGGCTGTCTTGTTACTGTTTCAGTACCTGCAATCTGTCAGACAGGACTATAAGCATCAGTTTGCTTACATCTCTTGCCTGGAGCCTCTAATTGCTTCCAAAGGGAGGAGAAGCAAACTGCGCATTCAAGCTGTCCTTTTTGAACAACTACCAATAGCAGGCAAAATGGGGAGTGCTGCCCACACAACAAGCGGGCGTCTCACTGTGTTATGCGGCAGGTAAAAGGAGCCTGTCATCAAGAAACAAGATATCTGGTGAAACGTGGCTATTAACACGTATGCTAGCAACCCAGTTCTTTGAAGCTAGCAGATGTAACCCACATGTAGCCAGCCCAGAATAGCAGATCTTGTCGACTAATTTTCAAAAATAGACCTGTTAAATGTGCTACTTGCTGACAGCGTTCCATTGGGCCACTAGCGCTGTTGCTGTCATGAGCACTGTGACGCACATGGGATTGAATGAGGGAATAATTGCTAGCTGCCTAGCTGCTGGATCCGGTACATGAACTATGTTCAACACAAAGTGGAAAATAAATGCCGTATTTCAACAAAGTCAATGATCACCATACAAACCCTAAGGACTGGCTTTAGTGGGCCACTCCAGGCGTTTGAAGTCAAACTGTTCAGAAGACAGATAAGAGGTCCTTGTTAACCAGCCTCTCCTTAGCACACACAATTGAGTCCTCCTCATATGCATGAGCCGGCATTTTCACGAGCATCCTCTAAATTGCTTTTCTCTGAGGTGAGCCAGATTAGAAGTGAAAGGACCAGATGAAGGCTGCATTGAGCTTTGGTTTTTCGGGATAACCTTAAAAAAAACAAAGGATGCACACACTGTAATTTGTAAGTGAACATGTTGAACTGTGGTACATTTTCAGATCAATAGGTGATGAGCACAAGAAGTGATCTAGTTTTATCTATGTCATTCCTGCCTTCGAACCATCTGTAGCCAGTCAAATAAAATCCCTTAAATACCATATAGGTTATATCCACAATGAGAAATATTGGACTTTTGATAAACCCTCAACTCTATACTGTAGTTTCCTTACGTCAACATACAATGTTCACAATGTGAAATAATCCATTTGAACCATGATGAAACGTCAATATATATATATTATAATTTCATCCTGAATGAAAGTGTGTGGATTTGTATTAAATGAAAGAAGCTATTGAGTTGACGATTTAACTAAAGCTGAATTAAGCTTTAAGAATAACATCACCCAAACCAGTGTCCACTCCTAAATTATTCTTGTGTCTGTCTTTCCTGTAGACAAACTAATTTTCCCCAGAGGCCTTGGAAACAAGTCTGCATGTTGTCTATATAGATGTGCTGACTGTGTCTAGCCTGAGCGTAGAGCGGGTTTGTTCCCACAGGAATGTCAGTTGACCAAGTATCCAATGGAATATATTGGCCAGATCCCTCCCTCCAACACACATAACATACTGTACCAAACCCTAAAACCCAAACTGCTTGGCCGTCCGGCTGCTCAGATGGGAGGTTTATTGACCCAAGTGGGGCAATAAACATGGCAGTTATTCATCGACTGGTCACGTTTTCCACTCTGCTTGATAGAGCGACTGTGAAAGTATCACCCTGGAAAATAAACAAACCGATAGACGAGTTGCTGGTCTGCCACCCCATGGTTCCCCTGTTATCAGTTCCCACACCTGTACCCAATGCCTATTCTGTTTTTTGTTACTCTTGGCGCACATTTCCCACTGCTATCTGCTATGACGAGATAACATTAATGTCACAAAATGGGTTTGTTTCGACAGATATATGGTCACATTCAATTGTGTCATTTATGACTTAAAAGACAAGCATGATACAATTTTAAAAATTCTTAAAAATTGTTGATTTGGTTATGGGATTCATTGTGTTGACATACTGTGTGATGAATGGCATAGGCCTCAACAGTATATTAATCAAACTATTTTTACGGACACTTTCCAGGCCTACATAACCACCCTGATGCTATTATAGACTAACAGAGTCCTTGCCAGTTCCCAACTGACATTCATACATCTGGGCTGCTCTTTCCTCCCCATATGTGCTCCTACTTTGAATGCTGTGAAACGAGAGACTATCGCACAGGTAGCCACCTTGACAGTTCCTACCTATAAATGATTCATCAGGCCCTGATTAAAAACACAGCACGCAGACCAAAAAAAAAAAACGCCTCTTAAAATCTCATCAGCCAGTATTTCATCTAGACCAAGCACATGATTACACATCAAAATGCTATGGGATAATATTACCTTGAGCATGATGTTTAATTAAAACCTGCCGTTGGCATTCAATAGGAGATGAGTTAGCTGTCATAGGGCGTGTTGACCCTATGTTGACCCTGAATAATATTGTTCACCCATGCTGGTTTTTGACACACACACCCATACATGGTACAGAAAACACATCCTCAATTAACAAAGTAGAAGGGGCAGCAGGCGTTTTGTGTTTTTAGCATCTAGCCGCTAGCAGACCCTGTCAAGGGCCTGCTAGCACACACAGATCTTTAGCCCCCTAGAGCTATGAGCCTACACATTTTGGCTTAATGGAAGCATCACGTTTCTGTTTGTGTGGATCCATAAAAATAGAAACGGACAACGACAGATACCATAAACACAGAACACTACTACTACCAAGAAAAAAGGAAGGCAGAATTGTTGTCTTCAGAGATAGAGAAAGTGTCCAATTAAATAATTATAGCAAACTTACCTAAGGGAGCACTGATTGCTTTTTAACTGGGATTGATGCATAACATAAGCGTGATGCATTATGGGACTGGGATAGGGTGGGGTGTGAAAAGCAGCGACAATACAAGCTATAAAATCCTTTTGTTATCATAAAACAAAAAAGCTCAACCACATCTATTTATCCTTCTCAAAAATAGAATTACTTCTTTACCATATACACGGTTTTATAATGTTTGTGCTTCAACTGTCTGCACGCCTAGGGTCTCAAACTGGCATGCAACATTACCCTGCGACATGATGTGTTCCCCATGCTCTGTCGTATATGGAATACTCTCTTTACCATATAATTAAAGGTATACTCCGCAATTTGTGTCCAGGCTTGCCCTTGCTGGTTGAAACCAGTGTTACAAAAACATTGTCATTTAAGTTTGAGAGACATTGTGGATTAAGTGTGCATGCACCTCCCACATCTGTGTTGAGTCACTCGCACTCCTCTTTACTCCCCCCCCAGCTGCCTACACAACACGTAGACACACACATAGACAGTTGTGTTTTCAGCTGGGGCAGAAATTTGGGGATCTGGGGGCGAGGAATCATAGATCACAGATCGTGTTGCTTTTTCCCTCCTGCCTCACTCGCTTACCTCACGCCAATATTGTTGCAAAAAGACACTCCCGGGAACATACCTGCTAAATTTAGCTGTACCTAGCAGTCACAACGCATGACTCACTACGCTATCAGGTTAGCCTATTCATTTTTCCCTGTCTCTGTGGCCCATTAGAGCCTGGCTCTTCATGGAGGAGTGATCATAGTGATTTGGGATTTGGGACAGAATAAATAATGAACCTGTGTGTGTGTATGTAAAGATATTGCAATCAAAAATGGCTTCTTTATCAACTTTTTTTCACCATGAAAGACAGCAGGCTTACCTACTGTGTCAACTGCTAGACTGAAAGTAGTGCTTGTTTGTTATAGGCCAGTGATAACGATTAGGCTATGGGTATGTTGCATGAAAACGGACAACCATGCAAGACTGGAAACATAAGGTTTTTTTTCTCCCACCATCTGTGAGCCATTAAACTTTGGGTAATGGCTCAGGTTAACTCCCATTCAAGTCGTCTTCCAGTGATTTAATTGTATAAACATATCCACATAAAGTGCAGATGAGCTGTTTTCAGGTTTCCTGCACACATTTTTTAAGGATTCGAATGGTCCGTTGTTTTTTTAAGCCAAACCACACTGCACCAGCCATTTCCTTCACGGCACTACAACATGTCTAACACAATAATAATTAGCTGTGCTCGCACGGAAACACTAGAGGGTTTACATAATACCAAGGAAACAAGCTTTTGTGGTTTTTAGTACACTCAACTCTCTCCTTAGCTCAACCAGTTTCGTACAAGCTTTTGGCTTTCATACAGGATTAACGCATTAGGGAAAAAAGCATGCGTTCACAGTTTTGGCCCGCTGCCAACAGCTTTGATGTCTCTGAGGTTGAGGAAACGCTAGTTTGTACTCATGAGTAGCTGATTACAACTTTGTCTGCTGGTATTTCGTACATGCACACCCTACTACTCTAAGCATTTGCCATACGTACTAGAATTCTAGATTTTCACTTCTGAAAGTTGTCATTTGTGAGTTGTATAAAGCTGATGCTAAATATAAAACTGATAATCCATGTTTGTTTGTTTTCTTCAGAGAATCCACAAACATTGTTCACTGAAGATTGGTCCAGTCCAATAGAGAGTGACATCACCTTACTGCCAGACTGCAATAAAGAGCGTGATGGAGTCTGTAACCTCTCCTACAACTGGGAGTCCACCCCGCCTTCAGACATCTCCCCCTCACAAAACGCCACCGTCACCAACCAATCACACACCCCCTTCCTGATCTCGGCTCCGCCCATCTTGGTGCCCCTGTACACCGACTGGAATAGCGCTATGGCGGCATGGGGTGTAGCGTGGGAGGTGCACGTCTACGGCGTTGGCGGCATCTTCGCCACGGTCACCCTAGCGTCAGCCCTCAACCTGCTGTGCCTGCCCCTGAGATGCCCATCTGGGTGCGGGTACTTCGCCCTGGTGAGTCTCTTCCTGCTCGCCGCAGGTTGTACGCGGGCTTTCTCCCTCCTGTACGACGCGTATGGCCACCAGGACCGCCTGCGCTCCACAGAATCCTCACTGATGTTGTATGAAGCCCCCTTCCCCTGCTTGACCGCCGCCTTTGGCCTGGTGTTCCTCCTCCTGTCCATGCGCTCCAGAATGCAGCTCTCCTACTCAGCCTTCCAGAGACCCTGTTTCCTGGCCTGCATGGTGGCCCTACACTTTGCAGCTGCCTTCGTTCCCGTGACTCTCCTGAAGTTCTACCAGCACAAGCCCGCTCTTTGCCTCATACTGTCGGTGATTTCTCGAGGAGCCTTTGTAGCGCTGGCAACATTTCTGTCCTCTGCCTATTTTGTTTTCTACATCTATGTTCGAGCAGACTCCAAACACATCTACCACCTCAACAACACGTCTCCAACGCCTGCTGAACGTTACAACCGCTGTCCCTTCGCAGAAAGCCGCGACTGGGACCGGGCAGCTGTGACAGTGTGTCTTGCCGCGGTGTTCTCCTTGGCGTGCGCCGGATTGCAGTTATACGCGATGCTCAACGCGATGGGGATCGCCGGAGGAGAGGAGATCTTCCGTCCGTGGCCGTGGTGGGCGTTCCAGTTCAGCTGCAGAGTGTGCGAGCTCGGGGTTTGCCTCACCTTAGCGTTGGTGGTCGCGCAACCGGTCTACTGCTCGGACCACCTCCCAGCGGCTGGAAGCTGCTGGACTGAACTGCTGGCGGCCAAGTCCCCCATCCTGCCCGGGAGCTACCAGTGGACCCTCAGCCAGCAGGAGAAGCTGGCCATCGTGGACACTGTGGGTCTTGGGGAGACAGAGAGCCTTCCACTCTACACTCTGGTGGACGAGAGGCTCGGTAACAGCCTGAATGGCCTGGACCTCCTCTATCACAGCAACCGGGCCTTGGCCTTCCGAGATTTCGACCTCGACTTGGACCTCCCGGGCTCCAAAAAGCCTGAGCATGGGGAAGGAGGAGCTGTTTCAGGCAGGTCCTCCTACACCAGTGACTCCACGACGGACCTGCGGCCGCCTTCGCCCATCAACCTGCGGCGCAGCATAGACGAGGCGCTCTTCAGTGAGTCGCTCTTTCCCATGAGCCTCTTCAGCCCGTGTAGGCCCCTTCGCAGCAGTGACCTTTCCCTCAATAACCAGAGTGCACTTCCCAATGGCGGCCAGGCGCTGTGCGATCCCCTCTCAGTAGACCCAGGCCTGTATCGGACCTTGTCCTGCGTGGAGATGGCCACCCAACCCCAGCAACGCTCCCAGGCGCGAGGGAACGCCGCACTGGGGGCTCCGCCGTCGCCCTCGTTCTCATTCTCCACCACTTGCTCCTCCCCGGAAAGGTGGAGGGGCAGTTGCTCCTCCTACTCCCTGTACAGACCCTCTCTCGGTGGGTCCTCGCTGGTTCTCTGCCCCAGCCCAGAGAGGCATGTCGAACAGCCTCCACAAGAGGGGCACTTTGGCTACATGTTACGCTCTACCCACCACAACCCCACTGACCCGCAGAGACACTATCACACTCTGGGGTCGGCCTCGCAGGAGAGTCTAGACCTGGATGCGTCTGAGGCAGACCGGTCCGTTCAGGAGGAGTTTATCAGTGTCTGTAGACAAATTGATGCTCTCAGTATATGCAGCGAGACTATTGATTTATAAAGGGCTAGAGTAAGAACTATTAAGATTATAATCGGATTGGTGGGATAAGTTAACGGTCTAATATATACAGTAGTGTACAGTAGCTATTGTGCACACCAAGACATGTCGCATATGTTGCCAAATCTAAAATTTGAGGCTTTGTAGATAACCATCGTTTGTTAATGTCTATTAGGGTCCAAGTGCCAGAAATGTCACAAGCCAAAAGATCATTTGTAAGTGACTTTTCCATGTTTGTTAATGGATGTGGAGGTTTGATACATTCAATAGAAGTGTTGTGTTTTTTCCCCCAGCAACATTTTACTGAACTGGAATATACAAGAATTTATATAAATGTTTTTATTACATTCAAATAGATAATACTGTGAACTAAGCACTGAACCACACTACTGATAAGTTTTTTATTATTTTTTTGGATCAACAGAAAATGTAATTTTTTTTTGCCAGAGCTAACTTAAAAGTATATTTATTGGTAGCAATGCTTAAACAGTGACCTCTACTGTTAAATAGCTTTCCTATATTTACTATCTAGGGCCAACTCAAGAAAACGGTTTGACCAGCTTGCTGATTTTTAACTTTTGTCAACTAGTATATAAATAAATTAAGTTAGTTTTCTTTTACATTTACTTTCTCATTCAAGTAAGAGTGTACTGCATTAAAATACATATTCATTTCACGAGAATTTATATAGTATATAATGAATGCACTAATTCCAGTCACAGTTTGTCATTTATTTATTATCCTTTACAATATTGAACAGCAAAAACAAACTTTCTGTTCTTGTTGTAAACAAGTTCTGTTTGAAATCTGCAATCATTTTCAGTTTTCTGACATGCTGGGAAAGGCAGTCCATCTAAAAAGCATTTTCTTTTGGCTGTTTAAGTGACTTTATGAAGGCTTTTTACATTACATAAAGTTTATGAAACGTATGGAGAAGTTGCAATGTTGAAATTATTCCCCTTTATTTAAATAAAAGAAAAGAAAATGCAAATGCTTTTTAGATGGGCCTACAAAAATACACTGTTCATGATAAAGCCGACATCGTTAAAACTTGAAATGTCTCTTCGAGGAGGAGACAAACTGTCACTTCCAACTGGGTATAGGAATAGATTTTCTCCATATATCTTCATGTACACTTTCTTACAATTCGGCACAACTGCAAGAGCTTAGTTAGTCACGTAAACCCTTCTAGAGTTCAAAAGTACATTAGCACAATACAAAAACACGACTCAAAGCCTACAGCCTGGGACATCCTAAAAAGAATCGCATCTGGAGAGGCGGGGAAAAAAAAAAAAGGACCAATATTGTGTTACAAAAGGATGGGAGGTGGTGAGGGTGACATGTCATGCATTTCACTGCATTTCCAGGGTGTTAAGACTTTCTGTTGTGTGCTGTCTTTATCCATCCCAGTTTCAAGGCATATCTCTGGTTTCAAAAAGAAAAGAAAAAAAAAATCTGACAAATCAAACAACCTCAGCCACAATCTGCAAAAAACACAGAATTAAATGTGACCAGGCAACAGGCAACATGAGCCCATTTTGTTTTTGAGGTTTAAAAAAAAAAAAAAAGCAGTGTCACAGGCCGTGTTAACACACTTGGCAGTACGTATGATTAGAAAAAGCAGAATATAAATAGAGCCATGTTGTGGCTAGTTGAAATAAAGCATGCACATTAAAAAAACAAAACAAATATGAATAGCCAAAGGCCTATGCAACTTTATTATACAATTGCTTTTCTAAAAGTTTGGGCAGAGATTTTCTCCCCAATATCCAATCCTTGATTAACACAGTTTAGATAAGTTCAACATCCCTGATCTATAGCAGAGTCTAGCTTTCAGTCCCGTCCACGCTCAACTTAACATTACGCATTGAAACTGGACATCAGTTTTTTTGGTTCAAGATGTTTTAGGGGGTATAAGATAGAATATACCAAAAAAAAAAAAAGGAAATAAAAGACACATACTGCCCGTAAGCCAGTCACAGGTCTCTGTGTGAGCCATGGGATTAAGTTCTTCCTAAATACATGCCAGCAAATGTTACACACACACACACACCCCACTGTGGTACCGGATTGAGAAACAAAACAAAAAAATAAAATAAGGATTGACAAGCCAAAAACTAGCGAATTACCTAGTTTACCCTGCAGGCTTTGCTCAATTCCCTCCACTTTCTCTGCTTAATGTGATGGATACAATACGGGTATGATCATTAGGAATGTCTGATTTAGACATGAGACACACTCTACTGTTATGGAACCTTACCCCGCCCACCCCAATCAAGGTTGGGATTGTAATCGTTTCCAGACCGAGACGAATTGACATACTCTAGCTTCAAGCTTGAAACAAAAGAGAAGACTTAGGAGGAGGGGAGGGCAGTGTAATACCATATCATATAAAATTAGTGCTATGCAAAATGTAACGTTCAAGATATTGTAACTCCGACTTTGAATCCTTTCATGTAAAAATGTCTAAACATAATAAGCGACTCCTCTGCTAGCAGCTTCAACTGGTAATGTTTAAAACTGCAGCTGATGACAGAGAAACAGGATTGCCATAATACACTTGAACACCGAACATAGTGAGACAAGCTTTTTTCAGCACCTTAACAGTTGATTAAGAGAACTTGCTGGTAAGCAAAGCGCAAATTTTAAAAAAAGAAACCAAATGTTATCTATTAAACAGAAAACAGTGCACCTTCACTTTGTCCCCATACACACCGTTATACTACCACCACCCACGTTCATAGAAATGCACTACATTAATTTGCCAGACAAGCACACAGTCCTTCATCTTACTGGTATCAATATACTCTCTCACTCATACACACATACACACTCACAATTGGGACTGGTTGTATACTGGTAGGGGTTTTTCAGTCATGAAAACCCTGATGCTCCACCTGATGAGTGCAAAATCCCAGGGGTTCCAGGAGGGGGCGGCATTTTAGCCGATTCTCACCTCCCCTATACCAGGCCCATCCCTTTCCAGAACGTTGGATCAGAAAGAATGGATCTGTGGGGCGGGGTGGGAATAGGGCGTAGCGGGGCGGTTGTGTGCGCGTTTCATTCGAGGTGGAGGTTAAATTTGGTCATGGTGGGAGAAGGGACATCGGGCGAAGCCCCGCGAACATGCTCTGCATTCTCGCTCAGTAAAGCCTCTTCTCGTAACTAGACAGGGGCAGAAAGTTAAAACGTTACTGAACGGTTAAGTGCTAGAAATATACATTTATACTACTGCCATTATCATCCTTCAAAAATAATAACCTGCTTTTAATTAGGAACCAATATCAACAACCTCAATTACTATGACATTTTGTAAAATAAGCAATTTCAGCATATACTTGACAGATATGCAAACATAAGAACATAAGAGAAACCATAAAACAGGGAGAACATCTGGTTCGTAACCTGTGACGCTACCAAGTATGAATAGCATTTTAGTAGCACAAGCATACACGTCCCTAACAGAAGCTCTAATGTGTGCGGCTGTCAAATGTCTTGAAAACATTCCCAGAATTACCCAACCTGGCAACAATAGCCTCCTGAAAGCAGCTATGACAACACCATATGCCAGGCAAATTACAAAATGGGGAGAACTTACTCACTTTAATAATGGATAGACAGAAAAAAGATATTGTTGTATAAATGGAAAATCCTCAATTAGCCCTTTTTTCCCCCTCTTCAGTCAATGCATTCTACATTCCGGGCTTCATAACACTACATGAAAAAAAGACAATTTGTCACTAGCACTACTGTACCTAGCCACACATTATGATGTAATGTTGCCGTTTGACAACTGAATATATTATTCCTAACTGCGTGTCTGTGCGCATGCGCATGTACTTACGAATGGAGACCATGAACTCCTCCCTCCACCTGTGCAGACATTGTCCTCTTCTCAAACTTCAGCTCTCCAGAGTACATCATAGAACTGAGAAAAGCAGGAGACGGTACAGATATATCAGTATAAGTTTGAATGGACACATTTGTGCTACCAATACAAAGAAGAGGTGAAACAACTAAATAATAAATGAACAGAAAGAAAATTAATCGTTTAAGCGATACAGGATTTAAAAAAATAATGTGCCTTTTACAATTTTACTGCCATGTATGCTCTTAATTGATAGCATAGATGAATCAAATAACCTACACATTAATTCCTTATGCAATTAGTTGGTTATAGCCCTGATACGCACACACCCAACTCACCGGAGCACAGAAAGGCTCTTGGCCCCAATGTCCTGGCATCCATGTTGGATACCAGCTATCAGATAGGGCACAAACTTGTGGATGGAGCCCTTGTCCTGGACTGAGCCTGATACACCCTGGGCTACCTTCACCTTGTCCCCCTCACTGTGAAAAGACAGCAGATAGTCAACATGCTAATGGAACAAAGCCAAAATATACCTAAAAATGTACCAAGCCAAAATGTACCTAGAGTAAAAAAAAGGGTAGACACTTGTGGACGTGTTGGAGCTAAACACAAAACAAAAATCAACCTTCTCTTGCCGAGTCCAACCGAGGCCACAATAAAAGTCAAAGGGGGAGCCATTAGCCTGGTAAGACCATCCGGAACTTTCACAATTTGTTCTGCTCTTTGCTTATCAGTCTGGAAACTCTCCATTCAAAGTCGCTTGACATAAAGGCGGTGCTAATAGGCATCAATCAAACCATTAGCAGGTGATTGGACCACTGTCACCTAATCAGAACCCAAGACCCACACAGGGATGTGGAATTGCTATCGAAGAAGGCTGAACTTTCTTTCTTCGACATTAACACTTATCCGGGGCAAGTGAAAAAGAATTTTACTTGCATACCTACCGTATATACATACATACATGTATATACATATTTTTTTATTTAATATGGTACTAGGCTAGAATACATTCTCAATTTAAAAAAGAAGTGACTAACCGACAATTGAGATAGGAATACGAAGGTTTACCAACGTCAATCATATTGAAAGTGTGACAGCTATTTCTGTCATGGAGAATGGAGCTGAAAAACATACACAGCGTTTAAACGCACACTTGAACAGGATGGGTGGGACGTGAGATAATCTAAAATATTAATGAACTGAAATATTAGACAATTTAAATGATAAAACTATTGCCGTGTTTGTTTCAACCGTCATTCACCTGTGGGCTCATTCTCTGATTCAACAGTTTTTCGCTGTATTCGTGAAGGACAGCAACCTGTCGACTTTAAAATATTACAGCTCATCTTCTTTAGTCAAGGGGATAAATGCCTTCAGGCATGATGCACTACTACTAAAATGTCGTATTTCGGGTTTTAGACAAGTCACTTTTTTACCTGGAAGTGAATGACAAATGTACTTGTCTGAGAGGACATTACATGACAAAGCTTAATGAACTGCTGATTGGGTGATTGTGTAACCGGCTGACAATGGAGAGTACCCAGGCTTGCAAAATTAGGATGAGTTACCAGGCTATGTCAATAGGGTAAAATACGAGGTAGAGTGAGGTGAATACTATTATTCTGTAGTAACAGAATAGTTAAAACTATTATGTTATTCTGTACCTGAAGTAGCGTTTCTGGCTGCTGGTGCTTTTCTCCATGGCATCCAGGGAGCCCATGCCGCGGTACTTCTTCAGCCGCACGCCGTCGGAGAAGAAGTACTCTCCCGGAGCCTCGGTGGTTGCCGCTAGCAACGAGCCCATCATAACTACAGTGGGCGAGGGAATGGAAATGATCGCCTTCAAAATCATTGAAGCCCATGTAGTTCTCAAACCTTCTGGGAAATTTTCTAAGCCGAGTACCCCCCCCCCCCCCCCAATATGAGAAATAAATATAATATGAAGACATAAAAAGATTAGTACATAGTAGTTCATAATTATCGTCATCGCTAGTAGTACAAAAAAAAAAGTAACCCCAGTAGTACCTTCAAGTACACCCATTTGAGAAACACTGACCTAGTTGAAATGGCACTAACATTCCCAAGATGCACTGGGTGTACTGTTGAGAACATACTGTATTCGAGGCCTGTAACTGATATAGTTACCCGTTGAGGCTCCGAGAGAAAGTGCCTTCACTACGTGGCCCACAGTCTGAATGCCTCCGTCGGCAATAACGGGCACGCCAAAGCGCCTGGCATACTCTGCCACCTTGTACACAGAGGTTCCCTGGGGCCGTCCACACGCCATAACTACAAGTCCACACAGGAAAAGTATTAAGTTACCATGGAAACAAATGCAAATCACACAATGCCCATGTTCAGCAGGGCGGGAGGGGGGTCCCAAGACAAACATTTACCCCCCCCACTCCCTTTTTTCATTTGATGTCCTTCAAATTAACCAATTCAAATGATGTCTCTGCTCCGATTGTTGGAGTCTGTGTCAGTGAACATGGAAAGCCTGAGTGCGAGAGCCTTGTCCCCATGGCAACCCAAAATGAGGGGCCTTAGCAGATCACCATGACAACGAGGAGTGGGCCTCGGGGTATTACTGTTAGCAACTGATGGCCTTTGTTAGCAACAGATTTTAGCCTTTGTGGCTAAAATCAGTGTTCCAAATAACAGTATGTGCGCTGACCCTCCCACACCTGAGGGCTGAGTGAGTACACTCATCTCTACTCCCCCCCTTTAGCGCTTCGAGGCTCATACAGTTCTCTACTCCTCACCCCAAAGCTGGCCAAACTTTTCATGGACAGCTGCGTTTCATTATCTAAACGGACTGTTGGGGCAGTAATGTGGGATTTAGGGGGGGGGGGGGGGGGGGTGAGAAACAAAAAACACAAAACCGCAAAACAAACAAAAAAAATAAAAGAAAAAGAAGAAAACCAAAAAAAAAAAAAAAAAAAAAAAACAGAAAAAAAAAAAAAAAAAAAAAAAAAAAAAAAAAAAAAAAAAAAAAAAAAAAAAAAAAAAAAAAAAAAAAAAA
>JAOEHI010006080.1:10642-71074 GCA_025447815.1 Percopsis transmontana | reverse complement strand
TGGTGCTATTACATGGAGCAGGTAGGGGTTAGGCATCCTGCTCAAGGATGCTTACAGGTAGGCCAACTCTGGGGCTCAAACCCAAGACCTTCCGGCTGGGAGTCCAACACCTAGACCGCTAGACTATCCTGCCCCTATTATCTAATCACATGTGTAATATAGACCCCTATAAATGCTAAATAAAGCGCTAAATATACTAAATATACTGTAGGAGAGTCTCAAGTTTACAGGGAAAAAAGGAATTTTAACCAAATCTAAAATTAGAACCAATCCTACCACAGAGCTTTTCAAGGATGGTTATGTAATAAAGAGAGCCTAACTATACCTCTGAACAGGGCGCAGATCAGATGTGGGAGTTTGTGGTTCAGATAAACGTGCAGGTAAAAGAGCTTCCATTTCTCTTCCTTGGCTACGATGTTTGAAGCGCCACGGTTGATTCCTTTTAAATCTTAGGTTGTTTTTTTTTTCTCCATTGCGCACTAGGCCCTTGTTATACACTGGAATAAACTATTACTTTTGTATTTTTGATAAGATAAATAATAAATGAAATATAACCTGACTTTCTTTATGACACATTCTGCAGCTGGCAGAATGTGTCTTCGTTTCATCATCTAGTGTGTTACACTTCTAAACCTTAATATGATATGCACCAAAGGCAGCATGAAGGGCACAGCAGACAGGTCGATTCCCAGTGAGAAATGTGTCCCTGTGACACAGTATTAATGCAGTTAAAGAGCAGCAGGCAGCGGCAGGTTTCAACACAGAACACAGGTGCAGCGTCCGAAAGCTTCCATGGAGCAGAGATTCTTACATTATAGGCCCATTCTCATGTCTGAGCCATTTTGCCTGGGTCGGCATCATTTGGAATGGCTACAGTGCAATTTGTTTGCTGTGATTGGGTCCGCAGGAGCAAGAACAAAGGCGGTCAGCCTGGCCATTGTGTCCTTTTGTGTCCCATATGTCAGAAGTCTGCTGCACAAACAATGCAGCAACTGCCAAGTCCAAAACGCCATTATCTGGAGTAGAATCGCTGTCATTACACTCCTGCAATCATAACTCTAATTACAAAAGTTGCATTGTAAGCAGGTAGATTATGCAATGTTAATTATCCGTGCTCAAAGCAGCGAATGCGTGTTCAAATGCCACTCAGGCACACCGCCCTTCACAAAAGCGGCACACGTGCTACCCTACGGCATATGCAAAGTTATGCCAGGTCCCTGGGTGACTGGATTAAGCCCCGGTGGCGCAGCCCCATAACTACTGTCGTTAATAACGCCTTGTTAAGGCGAGCTCTAATGAGTCACCCCCAACTGTATCCTGTGGCACTAACTAGTATTTGCCTAGCTTGCCCCAGACACTGTCCAACGGCGATGTCC
Source organism: Percopsis transmontana (assembly GCA_025447815.1). Classification (NCBI taxonomy): domain Eukaryota; kingdom Metazoa; phylum Chordata; class Actinopteri; order Percopsiformes; family Percopsidae; genus Percopsis; species Percopsis transmontana. The sequence continues at coordinate 69,698 of JAOEHI010006080.1, read as the reverse complement.
AATTTGGAGAGACACTCGAGCCAATCAGTGCCGTTGAGGTTGGCTGAATTCGGTTAGCATATTTTGTCAACACGGACGTTGCGTTTGTGTTCACTGTACAGTGGCAGTGGCTTGGGGCAGAGTCTCTGGGATTATACAGCTGCAGAAATTGGGAGACTGAATAATAAAGTACTGAAATAAAATTAACATTCAGTCTAAACCAGTATGCATCGTTTAAAGGTAAATTCCAGCCAATTTTGACCCGGACCTCGTTTTCCCATCTCTCCCAACTGGCCGTAATTCCCTTTTGATGAACCTTCTAAAAACACACTCATTAGTCAATTACGTTCATTAAGAGCTGCATTCATTAAGAGAGTATTGCACTGACTCTCTTCATACACTGTGCCTTATTGTGTCAGTGTCGGTTTGTGGTCGCTGTTGGGAGTGCTGTGGCTTTGAGCTTTTCATTATAAACCTAAAATATGGGCTACACCTACACCACAAATACAACCGGCACTGGCCCTCTTTGGAATGCTAGGGGAAAATTCTCAGACACGCAACATAAATTGCCTCACATGCCATACAGACGAACACAGCATTGCCCTAAGGTTTGACACACAGAGTTAAGGGATATGTGTTTGTGAAATATCAAAAGATTTTAGAAGCTAGACATTTTCCACAGGCACAGCAGCCGCCTGCATTAATCACCATAAGCCTGCACTTTACCAGCCCACTTAAATTAAATCCCCGGAATAATATCTTCATCATTGCTGTATTTCTGTGCTCTGACACCACGCATCTATCTGGCTTGGGAAAGCAGCTCAGCAGAGCCTGCCAACTCAAAAAGACCTAAAACTATAAGGCAATAAAAAAGTGATGTCAGTGATGAGAAAGTTAATAGTGTGTGTAGTGTGTTTCAGATGCACTTTCTGGTGGACAGGGGTAGCAGAGGTGTCATTCAGTATACTGTAAGTGACTGTGGCTGGCAAAGTAAGGTCTCTGCCATAGGTTTATTGTGAATTCAAACCTGCACTCTAATAATTCATACAGTACAGTATAGGTAGGATTCCTACAGGGACATACAGTGTAGATGAATAACATGATGCCAGTACATCCAATCTCCCTCCCTTGTTCTGTTGATTTAGAGGTGCTGTGACATTAAAGCTAGCGATTGCCTGACATAGCGTTGCAATAATTATCCACTTAAGACTAAAAACATGGGTGTCTCTGTGTTTCTATGAGTCTGGTTTGTAACTTTGAGAAACTAATTTTCACACAGCTGTCAGATAATGCCTCAAGCTGAATAAACAGAGCATAGAAACACCTAGAAAGACAGCCAACATGCCCAGGGGCACCTGTTTCTGTCTCAAACTAGGCCAGAGGCATATCTAAGGCTGGCATCTCTGCCACAATACATGTTCTCAAGCTTGCTTCATAAGCTGAAAGACACCTTGTTATCCATCTGGTGTGTTATGTTATATTATTTAATATTTGCTTGCAGCTTTGCCTGGCTGTCGTAACAACATAACAGTGTGGTGCTTTTACCAAGAGAAATGTACTGTATTTCCTTAGTACAACTGTATACAGAAAACACCGCAGTTACCCTCTGGGGATCAATAAGAAACCTGCATATAAATATTGGGCTTCAACTCGAAATTAGAAAGCTTTTGAATATTAAATCTGTGTTAGTTACTAAATATATTAACAAATAAACTGATATGCGCCGGTAGTTAGATCTTTTCAAACCCTGGCAGTTAAATGGCTCTTCCTACCCCCTCTGTATATAAAGAGATTCAACACACAAGCCCTAGACCAGTGGAGTGCAGAATTACGCTCCAGCAAACAACACACATCAAATGTGTGATATGAGACATGAAAACGATACAGGGACAAACAGCGGCAGCAGCAGCAGAATCGTCAGCAGGTGCCATAACCCAAAACAAGAAATAGAAGTGCAGTCGGAACACGACAGGTTTCTCCTGTCTGGAGGCCGACTGACAGGTGCAGCGGTGCTGAACGTGTATGTGGTTGAACAAGCCTCTGACACGGTGAGCCCCTTCTCCCAGGGACTGTCAGCCTTCAGCAGAGCAAATCATCTCTCCGTTAGGATTTCATAACGTTAGCCCAAACCAGTGCTACGCAGGCAGAAGACGCACAATCACCAATTAGAGCTATCACACACGCTGTAATTAACTAGACGGACAGATTTGAGCTTGTGTAAAACGTATTCATGTTATCAAGATTACAAATACGTGCCGTTCATCTCATTAGCACACACAAACACAAGTTTAATTAAAGTTAATACATTATGATACCCTAAAATCCAGAGATTACAATGCCCCTAGGTTTTAGTTAATTAGAGTGTTGGCACAGTGACAGGCAGGGCTCTTCGCCTTCAACTTCCTCCACCAATTAAAACTAAGGGTCAACTAAAGCATTCTCCTCTACAGTGTGTTGTGGCAGGATTTGTGCGTGAGCTTGCGCACATATATAGTGCATGCGGAAAAGTCTTTCGTTCAGTGCCCTTACTCAGCCACCAACCTCTTGTTCCTATTCCAAATATCTCCACACCCCTCTCCTCCCTCTGTCTCTGTTGCATGAAGTGATACAAAAGCAGCAGCCAAGTTAAATTGGCAATTTCAGAGGCTGTCATCCAGCCTGCTCCAATTTGTTTACAGAAGTCTTGCAAAAGAGCCTTTTCAGATTCCTGACTGTATTTATCTTGACTGTGGCAGGCAAACAGTGAGGCCGCTGGGCTGAATATTCATTGCACTGCAGAGGACTTTCAAACTTGGCAGCGTTAACTTTTTACCACAACGGTGCATTACCATAAAGTGGCTCATTACAGTACTGGGCCCCTTTTTGTGATTAACAGTGAGTCATACGTGAAGTGTATAATTTGTTGCCAGTATCTGGGAAAGTGCACCATGCCACCTGCCCAATCGATTCATGCTAGGACACACAAACCAGCTGTGAGGGACCGAGCCAAGGGGTGTGGTGCGGCTACTTAAGAGCCTTTCAGATAGGACCCGGCTGCGCTGTCCTCGCCGCTAGGTACAGGGCGGACATTTCTGAGATTAGCTAGATTTATTGGCTTGCTACAGATCGGCACGCATTGCAGGGAGTGAGGTCGCATTCGGTTGCTAAGCGACTAAAGTAAGCATTGAAGCAGCGGGAAGTAGGTGTTTTTGCCTTCTTGCAGTAAAAATAATACATCCAGCTATTTCTGTTTCTTTATTGCAAAATAAAGGCCTACAGGTAGATAGAAATCCAGTAGCCTAGCTGAATAAAGTAGTGGTGGAAATTTTGAATCTTTTTACTGACTCAGATCTTATAATCTCGGTCAGTAAAATGAACTACTCTTTTTTCTTTTTTCATTTAGTTTATTCCATTCATTTTAACTATAGGCTAAGTGTGGCGCTGTAGCCCTCTTGTGGGACATGTAAAAAGAGAGCGCACAGCTACATGTCAGCCTATACAACTGTCACGTGACAAATGAGCGAATGACACAAACCCGAAGACTAGTTTTGAGTCGTGAACTAATCATTTCTGTTTCCTGTGCATAGCCCTCTGTCCTGTTGCTGAGCCTATAGGCTACCACTGTCACGTGACAAATGAGTGAAAGACACAAACCCAAGACCCATAGTTATGAGTCGTGAACTAATCATTTCTGTCTCCTGTGCTGACTGAGCCTATGCAGCTGCCATGTGACGAGTGAACGTAAGCGTCCAAGACCATTCACGCATGCGTGAAAATGAACAAATCACTCATGAGACAATTCATTACTCAATTCATTACTACGGGTCATATAAAAGATTAGTCCCTGAAGAACGAAACGTTCACGAGCAACACAACACTAGAACACAATTAGGTCATTTAGCAGACTTACAATTACATGGTGCTATTACATGGAGCAGGTAGGGGTTAGGCATCGCAAGGATGCTTACAGGTAGGCACACTCTGGGGCTCGAACCCACAACCTTCCACACCTAGACCACTAGACTATCTCAATGGCACTAGAACATTAACCTTTGCTCACAAAGGATCACCTATTGATTTAAACTGTCGCTAATACATATTGTGTAGGAAGTGAGAATATTATAAGGAGTTAAGGACTCATAAGAACTTACCCTCTTTATGGGTTGACCTGCATGAGGTGCTCATGCTTTGCTAACCTTTTAGTTTTCAGCTGACAATGTGTAGAAATCACATGCTTTGTCATCTCCAGTGTGTGATTTCCTGTCAACTTGTGTGTGTAACTGTCAATCAAACCTATGTGGAGAAATGGCACACCCACATACAGTATACAAGGCAGGTGCTACTGTACAATTTAACATTTTATGTTCACGTGTTCTGAAATGGTCAAGTTGAACAATTATTTTCACTGTGAAATGTGATGGATTGACAATGTGTGACAATGACAACATGTGTGAAATACATAAAGCAGGAATTTTAGTTTGTGGAAATGAATCCATATTATTTTGGAAGTTCATTTTAGTCAACACCTACAGACTCATTTAGAAAGCACGCACTATTGATTGTACCATATGTTTTGTAAGATAAGATAGATAAGACATTTTATTGATGCCCGGGGGGGGGGGGAATTCAAGTGTTGTAGAACAGCCTATGAAGTAAGTAGTATGTATTTCTTACCCAATATGTATTCATTTTACCAAGTATACCTGTCTATCTAGAGGTCATTTTTGCCTCCAGATAAACAGGTAGGCAACACACACACACACACACACACACACACACACACACACACATTACATTATACCTGAACACATACTTAGCGACACACACACAAACGTACACACAGACGCACACAGGGTATTCCTGTCTTCTAGCCCCTGATGTAGACAGATGCCCCCCTGGCTGCTGATCCTGACTCCAACATTAGCAATCAGCAGTGGGGCCCAATGATGGTACGTATTGGAGCAAACCGAGCGGTCTGGGAGCAGCAGAGCTCTGCCAGGCCTGCGGGGAAACGACCTCAGCACACTCATCTGTCTTAGTTACGCTGAAGTCAGCCACACTCACACACACACACACACACACACACACACACACACGCGCGCGCACACTCGCATACACACACACGCGGGAGAAAGGCCCGTGCAGTACCTCGGATTTCTGTTCAAGCTAACGAATCAGCCTGCGTCCGGAATGATAGAAATCCTACATAAATATCTCAGAGTGAGCGCGGTGGAACACACAGGAATCGAGGGTTGTTGTGGAGCGTCTTTCTCTGCAGGCGAGGGGGCACTGAGATTAATAATGACCTTACTCTGAAGCCCGCTGACCTTCCACCGCCGCAGTCAGGTGAGGGGAAGGCTGTGGGCGTCCTGGGTCAGTCTGGTGTGTGAGTGTGTGTGTGTGTGTGTGTGTGAGTGTGGTGGGGGTTAGTGGAGTGGGCAGGACTAGGGGGGGGGGGGGCGGTCCCTGCAGTGAGCTCTCACACAGTCACCCCGGGGCTGGCTGTGTTTACGGAGCTGTCAGTCACGTGGGGAGGGGACCCCCCCCCACCCCCTCAGGGACACAGGCCACTGGGGCGATGAGAAAATAATAGCCCCTTCTGTCAGAGCGTGGAGGGACAAGGGTGGGGGTGCGTGTGTGTGTGTGTGTGTGTGTGGAGGGGTCTGATGGACACCGCTGGGAATTGGAGCCAGCCTCCGGGACGTGTCCCATCCTACACTTACACACAGCCAGGATGGACGCACACACACACACACACACACACACACACCTACGCATGTACAGGCCAACACAAAACAGGCAGAGGGGATAAAAGCACAAGGGTATATCACCATGTTAAAGACATGGAACACTCTGGCCGTCTCGGGTTCCGGTCGCTGTAATAGACGTGTCTACAGTAGACTTTCCGCTCTCAGGCCTCGACAGCAAACAGAAATTAAAGCCACGCTGGCTATAGCAGGTTCACCGGCCTCTAAAACAAACGGAGGTAGAATCCCCGTACAGCAGAAGCTTCACTGCCCCACTGAGCCACATAGAAACGACTGTGTTAAAAAAATAGAGCTCCCGCTGTATAAAAGAGATATTGCCCTTGGTGATGAGCACGCAAGAACCGGGAACCGGCGCTCAGTCAGTAAAAATCCGACTTTAAATCAGGCTGAGCCACGATTAAAAAGGGGTGAAAGATAGCCGCGTGGAGCTCATCGTTATTACAAACACCCGGAAATCATGGGGTAGCATCTGGTTTCTGCACATCCTCCAACATCAATCCTCCGAGCACTAAGCCTCGAGGAGGCTGGCCTGGGACGGGCTATTCCCATGTCTCTTACCATGAATAACAAACGCTACCTCCAGGTAATTAAAGTGGACAAGTGACGCCCACGGGGCCACGCTAGCACACCGTTAAGCAAAGCATCTATTGCACAGAGGCTGTGTACACGCTGGGGCAGAAACATGCTCGTCACACGGTACCGGCCGGCACGGGAAACGTAATAGCCATTGATTTTGAAGGGACAGAGGGAGAGCACATTATACCGTATCTATTACACAAATTAAACCATGTGTCTTTTTATCTATTGGCCTTCGGTGTACCTTTGGCGTGTCCTATGCTTTGTTCACAGCTGCCTGAAAGAGGGTTTTTACTACCTTTTGTCTTTGCTGGCCACCATCACTATACTTTTTGGGGCATCCATTCCATAGACGGAACAACGGAAGCAGATGGATACACAACCCAACAAGCATTGTCACTGCAGAGAAATTATTCACAGCTGCACGTGTGCACCACACATTTAGAACATGGATTATTATGCGCGCACACGCCACATTTCACTGTTGCAAAAACAGTAGGGCGCAGGCATATGACACACGGAGGCAAACAAATCACCCCGGCCTTGTGTGTACACGTCCCAATCTGGTTTCGTGCTGGATATTGACATCAAACAGGAACCACTGCTGAGCACGCACTTTGTTTGAGGATATTGCGCGAGACAAACATGAGTATGTAAATACCTGGTGAGTTCAATTCAATATGGACACACTGCATGAATGACCTTGACTTGTGTTTTCCTTTTGTCTGTTCTTGACAGAATACTTATCCATTCATAACCCTGGTCTGTGTTATCAAGCCATGCCGGTTGTGATATACTGTGTACATATACTGTACATATAATGTTACGGGTAACGGGGGACTGCCCGTCAAAACTGGAGACTAAGACTGTCTTTTCCCATCTTTCCTGTTGTGTTAACATGCTAGTGTCTCTCCTATTGGAGCCATAAAACGAGAGAGCAGGGAACAGTAGGCCAGAGATGACGGTCAACGTATATTTGAACTGGAGCATACCGGAGAGAAAGGGTAGGATGACAAAGTTCTGCTATTCTCCGGGACATTTGTTCCCCAGTAGAGATCAGTTGTCTCAGCCCCATCATTTCCCAGCCTTTCAGAATTAGAGAACAGCCTCAAAAACCACACCACGAATGAAAACATCCTAAATACAGATCAACACCTCCCGCTGAGGCCTAAACTCTTTAAAACCTGCTAAATAATGCAGATTCCTACTGCATACAGAAATACAAAATAATACGTGACAGATATTCTTAACGCGGGAAGGCTTGGGAGTCAAACCACTGATGTGGAGGACTTTTCGCACAGGAGAAATCACAAAAAGGTGGGGGTAGAAATGGGACTACTTTGCTCTAATAATTCATGTTTGCAAGCCTGCCTGCATGAAGAAAGTTTTTCATTCAAGAACATTTCGTATTGCTCTTGAAGGTAAATATAAACTACTAAAAACATTTTTAAACTTTATAATGCAGTATTATGTATTATAATGCATAATACAGTATACCCACAATTGCACATAATGTTTATTAACAAAGCGGAGACTGTGAATCCAGTGATTATTTATATTTAAATATATCTGCAAGCTTCTACAGTATAATAGAAGGCTTGTTGAAGGTGAGGTGACTCGCGGGCCAGGAGCTTATCTTCTGATGCAACGGTCTAATGCAGCTTACAGCAGTTGTAAAATACAGCCCCGTGGGCAGGGTGGCAGTCCATCACGCAGGCTTAGCCCCAATGCATCTTGCCTAATGTGGAGTGCCAAATAACGTGAGACTGGATGGTTTGTGGAGCAAGCGTTTGGCATGACGCAGCCAGTCCCGTCTGGAATACATCACAAGCATCGGTCGGGAATACATTTTAATATGATCAACGTTACATTGAGCTCCGCAGCCTAAAATGTACCCTTATCCTGAGCCAGATCAGTGTGGATACAGTCCCTGCCACCATTTTTATCTTTTCCATTTCACACTCTTTGGAGCTATATATTGGTCTGACACTGCAGAAAGACTGCATGGGAAGGACAAGTTCACCGGAGATAGAGGATGTTCACGAATACAACCTGTCCTGCTGAAGTGAAGCTGTTTGTTGGTTGGTTGTAGCATCCAGTAATCAATCTAAAGCACCTGCCAGCGCACTTAACAGCTGTAACACTGTAATGAATTATTAATTTTAAACAATCTTCCAGGTGCGTGGCGGGCATTAAGCTGTGTGTGGTTGCGCTGGCTGCCAGGCTGTTTGATTTACAGGGGAGAATTTCTGCGGCTGAAGATATCTTTATTTACGGCTGTGATCAACATCTTTATCTTTTTTTACATGTTTTTACTCATCCTCTGCTCCTCTATCCATCTTTATTGAAGTTAATCTTTCTTAACGCCAATCATATCCTTGCCAAATCCTGATTAAAAGCCCTCGTCGCATTAAACCCGTGAGAGATCAATGTTAAAAATGATTTAACATTGAGGGCTATGCACACTTACAGTATGTCAATGGAAACTGACAATAATAATATCTAATATATTCATATTAAACCTATGGTAGTGTGTAATATTTGGTCACTGGGAGGCACAGTGATGCAAAGGACAGTCCCCACACAACTGTACTGTACATGTACTGTACATGAATGTGCACCATCCAATCGCATTCTTTCCAATAAATAACTCTGGTCGGTTACTATACATCTGTACACTAAATATGGAAATACTCTCCTCAAAAAAGGGAGGTTTTAAAATGATTCGATGATACTAGATCCTACACCTCCTGTTGTAAGTCTGACAACTGCGGTATCATTGTGGTAAGTCGCTTTGGATAAAAGCGTCTGCTAAATGACCTAATGGTAATTGTAATTGCGTAGTCTTGTGATCTGTATCATCCACAGTGTTTACCCACTCACTCCTGCTCAGAGGCCCCTTGCATGAAATGCCAATCCAGAGGGTCACTCCCATCACACAGCATCCAAACATACAGGCAATTTAGTCTCCAATCACCCGGCCATGGATGTCTTTGAAAGTAGGAGGACTCTGAAGTGCCCAGGGGGAAAACCCACGGTCCATGCAGACAGGGAAGAGTAATTACAATCATAATCCCCCCTTTGAGAGCCAAGACCCCCCCACACCCAACATCCACACCCATAAAAAAAGACGTCACAGTCTCTCTAAATTTGACTAATTGACTTGCCACCATAGTGACTGACAGGCCACCCAGCGAAGCGGTCATAATAGCCATGTCATATGAGGAATGATGAGACCTGCCCACGGCCACTGTAGCAGAGCACGACCTTTGGCAGGGCGAGGGCGGGTGTCGCGGGGAACAGGATCTCCTTGTTGTCGGACCACGGAGCCGCCTCGGGGCTCTACGGGGGATGAACCGCGGGAGCTCGGGAGGGACTGCAACTTTTCAATCACAACAGCTCGCGGGCCACACTGATCACATTCCTATCACGGCCATGGAATGAGAAAGGAACACAATAAAGGGGGAGGAATCAATGGTTAACTGCCTCGGGGCGTTCACATATCTGGAGGGTGAAATGGAGATGTCAAACGGAGTATAACAGAAAAGAAGAAATTAGGGAGAACTTCTACACATCACCCAGCAGAGACTCTTCTGGGTTGGATTTGGGGTGATTGTGGGGTGATTAGAAACTATTAATGTGTAAAATATTGTGAATACACAGCTCCCGTGGTTTATTTAAGTCTGTCTGTAAAAATAATAGTGAATATAACTACGATAACTACTAGAACTAATGAGTCATTCTGTGTATACAGCACAATAAACACAAACACCACGTGACAATGAACAGTAGTTTATTAAGAGGCCGGGCCTGTGCAGATTTTGAAGAATTTGTACACTTTTGCTTATTGGACACTAATGTCTCGTTCTAATCCAGTTAGATTGAATCTGCCATAATGTTCTTCTTTGGTTGCCCCACACTTAAAACTCCCAAGTCTGCCGATAAGCCCCAAATTTGCCATGAAGGCATATCTGGTCCGCCTCTCTGGATTACAGAGATTTACTCAGGGAAACCAGAGATATGTGACCAACGGAAAACACTGGGTGAAGGCACCCACTATGTTCCACCAACAAAAGCAACGAGCGCTTGCACAATGTGAAATTCATTCTAACTGCTCTCCTTCAGTTTGAGGTGCTGATATCACATTCCTTTCTGTTGTGTACCTGATGATCATTTTGTGTTAGCTAGCCATTATGAGCTTATGTGATATTCCATGTGACAATATAATAAACTAGTGTGAGGAGAGCTTGTGCAGCTACTGTATACAGATGAAATTATACCCAACAAGAAAACGAGTTGCAAGCAAATGAATAATCAATAATGTAATGAAATCATGGGAAAGCAGTCTTTGTTTAAGCCTCCTGAAATCATTAAAAGGTGAAAGAAACCGGACATTGCCTTTAAATCATAATATTTCCATTAATCATGCATATTTAGCTATTGATTACATTAACATGTAACAGAATAAATATTTGATTACTTAAAAACCTAAAAACCTGATACTCCCTTTAAAATACATTAAATGTAAAGCTATACACAGTATCTGTTAAAATAATATGTTTTCTCACGCATAATTTAATAACACCATGTCCAACTGAATGTTCCTAAATGTCTACCAAAAAGCACTAATGTGAACCATGGAATTACTGGACAAAGTGTAAGAATTAAACGACAAGTTTCTTCAAGCCTTTGGGAAAGGTTAGAATGGATTTAGAAAATGTCACCAAAGTAACAACTGGCAGGTGTATAGCCTCTCTGAGACCTCACAGTGATAACTCACTGCGGGCACGGGAGAGAAGCAGTGCCACAGCAGTGGAGTCTGTCCAGTCCACCTGGCCACAGAAATCTTTAGAGAAATGTACTATATAGTGTAGGATTATTGATAGAGGCAATCGCAGAAGACAGACCCTTCAAATTTGGATTCGGGGACAAATTCACAGCAAGGTCTACCCCAGAGACTGAGGTACTGTATCTACAGTGCAGCACAACTACCAACAAAACTACCTGGGACAGTGCCAGTAATTGTGACCCATATGTGCAGTTTACAACACTGGTATTGCCTAATAAGACAGACAATGTCTTTACTTTGACTTAAGGGGTAAATAGTATTGGAAAACAGAAAGATGTCACTTATGTGTTCCTCAAACTCATTGTCCAATGCTTTGAATACAACCCACTTCTGTAAAACATGTGGCTTACCCTAAATTGTCTATTAAAATATATATAGAGAGAGGTTATACAATAAAGTAAGAAATGCTGTCGCTAATGCATCTCCGAAGTCATTAAAAAAGAGATCAGCCTATCGGAATTCCTCACGAAATTCTACAATTCCGTGTCCTTTCATGATAGACGTATTGATTTATCGTCCCTTAGTTCCCACTGCAACGCCTACTGAGATCCCGGCTTACCATGCAGCAGGACAGGCTATGTAAATTATATTGATTACTCATCTAATATAGGCTAGTCCAAATTGTAAATGATAACGCTTAGACGTAAATGGATCATGGCCATTAAAGATAGGTGGGCTACACATCGCAGGCTGGTTTCGGGGTCCTTGCGTGTGCGGTGACTTATAAGGAAACTTTCAGCACCACGCAGAGGACAGCTCCGTCTCCAAAAGAGGGCAACCGTGCGTCATTCACTTAGCACCTTGTGTTGTGAGACAGGGCTGTCATAAAACACGACACGTTGACCCTGTGTAAATAACTTATGCAATTACCTGCGTGAGCTACGCACGTTTGTCAGCACGCGCCCATATAATAGACATATGCGATGAGGAAGATATTAACCTCGTGCAAGTGCATGCGCTGCGCCCAATGAATAGGGAAGCCGGCTCACTCCGCTCACTTTGGATTCCGTTTAGAAAGGCAGCGTCAAGCAAAATGTGAGTTTGCAGTCTACTGAAATAAGATGCTGTGGACATTGCAGTCGTTTCCCAGTCGCTATTTATGAACACACAACCCAATGTGTAATCCACAATTTTTATACAGACAAAAAGGGCAGCACGCATGCATGTGAATGTCACCAAAACACACGCGCTCATCCGCGCAGCACTTCATCACACTATAGACCTTGTGTAGCCTATCGGTAGTGAAATCCAACTTACCTTTTCAGAATAATGTTTAGACTGCTGCGCGTGTGTGGCTCCTAACCGGGGAAACGATCCATACTAGTAAGCTCTCAAACTTTTATTCTCAGCGCGCGACGACCAAGGGCACCTAAATAGCCTGCCAAACTGGCACTCAAATCAACCTTAAGTGAACGCTTGTTCCGCTACCAATAGTGTTGGAAACTCGAACCGAGCCAGAGTCCTTTGCAAGAAGCCTAATCCTCCAGAAAAATAAAATCCGGTAGCATCATCTATAGTGCGGTTAGTGCTGCGGTGAAGCGCCAACCCTTACAAATGCAAGCACGCTGATCCCGCAGCGCGCAGACCTCAAGGCTGCCCTGGGTCCTAAAGCAGCGCCGAACCGCATGTTCACCGCTGACTGGGCCTGTACTAAAAGTTAACAAAACAATAATGAAAAACTAAATAAATTAAAATAAAATAAAATACAGTGAAATTAAATAAAATCCCAGTCTCTCAAAATATTAGTAATACTCAAATATCAAACTATACAAATTCCACACATTTTCGAGATAACAGATTCATCATGATGTGGCAAAATAGGATTTGTCCATGTGGACAAATCCTCCAATGGTCCATTGAACCGCCTGCTTAGTAACACATCCCGTAAGAATTGTTGCCAAGTAAATTAAAGCCCATCTTAAAATACATTTTGAATATAAAATGCATATAATGGCTGACCAGTTAGATATTACTGTCATTACTTATAAGTAAACCCATTAGCTTAGCGTTCAAGCAACATGTTCCCTATGGGGTCAACATAATGCATAGGACTTTACAGTACATTTCACTGTGAAGCTTTGCAATATAGCAGTTTTTGACAATGCATACCAGTGAAAACATGTATCTCAATAAAGCATAGATAAATGGCTGCTGTGGTCAGTGTTAGTGCAGATGTTTCTGGTATAAGTCGATTGTGTTGCTCTTTGGAGATGTAGCCTGGGGTTCTTTTTTGAAACTGGACAATTGCTTGTAAATGTTAGGTATTTTTATCTTATTATGTTAAAATGTTATCATTTACTGTACCTGCTGCTGAAAAAGAGAGAGGGCCAAAAAACGATTGGGCTTTAGAATTTAACTTCTATTTTGATGCATTTATGTACATTTCAATCACCCCATCAATTCCTGCAATATTCTCCCCATTCATTTTCCTTTTTCAATATCATTATGCACAACAGTATTTTTACAATGCCATGTATTTCTATAAGGGTAAATACAGAAATAACTTCTCCCTGCGTCAATAATTGCTGGAGCTGTTTATTTATTTTTTATTTACATTTTTGTTTTAATGGACAGGGCAGAAAGTCAGAGAAGAACTAAGTCCAAGTCATGGCCTGCACTTTAAAAGTCCTTATTTTCCAGTCATAGGCTACCCATAATTCCACACATCCAAACTAGAATGACTCTTCCTCTCTGAGGTGCATAGTGGTGTCTGATAGGCAACAGTGCTTACAGAGTTGATGTTTAAGCGCCAAATCGTTTATATTGCATGGGTGGGATGACAAATCTGTTCACATGTTTCTTAACAATTATAATTGATAATAGTATAGTCTAATTAGTTTCAAGGTCCTTATGGAGGTTAACCTGACAAATTATGTCAATATTGAATTAAACGTGTGTACTGCTAGCTTAAAGAATACAGAGGCTTATATAACATGACAGCATATGACCCTTAGTCTTAGTTCTATAACATGACCCTTACTCGTGAAAATGAGGGTCTTAATTCAGGCAAACCTCATAAAAAAAAATACATAAACATGCAGCTACCTAAACCAAGAAGCTGAATAAACGTAGGAATTTATGAAAACCGACCAATAAGTTACAGAGAACCAAGAGGTTCTAGTCCATTTGTGTGAATGTGGTTTAGCAATGTTTACTAAATCTGATTTGCCAAGATTCTTCATCTCAAATAATTGTCTTATTGTTTGAGGAATGAAACACGACTGATATGGGGTATTGAATTTATACGGAGCTACTGCAGGCATGCAGTACCTTCCACATTATAATAATAAGGTGATACACTGACTGAATAGTATCAGGATATTCTCTCTAAGGATAGCCTCAGCAGCCACTAGGGCACCCGGCTGCGAGTTTTATACTTGATAGTCAATTCTTTATTTATTTAACTCATTGTGTGGCTTAAATACAATAACAGCATATCATAATACTGTAGAAGCACAGCTTATCTACTATTCTCCATATAATACTGTTTATTGATGCATTAACAGTGGGATCCAGTGACCATCTGGTATTAGCATGTACAGTACGTTGTATTTTCAATAATTTACAAAAATACCCATTTAATTCTTCCAGCGACAATATTTTCAACAGTTTTCTATTTTGTAACGCACACTTTTTTTTACGATTATACGCGTTTGTTTGCGAAACACTTTGCTGCAGTAGCTGACTCAAGCGTGTTTATTATTACACCATATGATGTTATTACTGTCCGACATGAACTGTTGTCACGCTACGACTGGCGCTGCAGCATGGCGAGTGTCAGTTGCAGTTTAAATCCATTTACATGTGCCTAGGATGGAGGGGAAAAGTGAAGAGTCAGCTGGAGACGTGGTTGATATGCCGGGGATAAGCGCCTACATCTGCAACTGGTTAATCATGTAAAAACTAAGAATGCACTGACACACAATGAGGTCGAGCATCCATCTTGAATATGGGAATAATAATTCAACATCTTTTATTCATTGTTTCTGTTCAAGCACACGGTTGTTTAAGAAGTGACTGACAAGAATGTAGTATACAGGGATTTACAGCATATAGAGTACATATTGTCAGATAACTTCTACTGACACTGAATAAATTATGTACACGATATCAGGTCGTGAATATTGCAGGACAAAAAGTCAGACAGTGGACTGTCTCTTGTGTGTATCAGGTTACAAAGCTTGTACTGTGACAGCTGGTTGGTGGGAGACTGTGAAAATGAATTTCTCACTGATTCTGATGGGACTTTTAGCAAAGGTCTAGTCATGTCATGCATGATAGCCTGACACTGTAGCGCGTCGGATCATTCATTCCTGCCATCAGCATTCCCAGGGTTGAATTTAACCAAAGCATTCAGGAATGATTTATGTGGAACTATAGCTTTGTGTTCAGCATAGCTACCTTGAAGCAGCGCTTGTCAAGGAATTGTGGGAGTGGTGAGTGTAAGTGTGTGAGAGAGGATCAAAGGTGAGCACCCAGAGTTGGCTCTGGGTGCATCATTTATTTGCCAGGCACAAGAAACTTGAGCAGTCCTCATACTGTCATTCTGCCCTGACAGTTGCCACAAGGTCTTACCAACCGGGTGCAAACTAGCATGTTGCAAAAATATTGATGAAAAGTTATTTTAAGTTGTTTATTTTTAGTGGTTTACCGTAAGTAAACAGGACAGCCGTCAACAGGCTTTCACATTCACCCTGAAATAACAACAGCTTGTTAGCACATTATATAAATCCATAAAAGCCTTTCAAACTCATACAGAGGTGCTTATCATTCCTTGGCATCTACTGTATGTGTCACGATCGCCGTGTACAGGCCCTTGCACACTCACACTCTGCCTCCCATCCGGCTGCGCCTGTTTAGTTTAATTATGCACCTTATTTAAGTTTTCCTCACAGCACTTGGTGCTGTGAGTCATTGTTTGCTGTCACTGTGGTTGTGTTACGCAAGTAATCATTAAAAGCTACGTTTAGTACGCACTTCGTTCCTCCGACTGTCTGTGCTTCTACCCTGGCTCGCGCCTGCACTCGCTACTCTTGAGCGCAACCGTTACAGTATGTGCTGCTACCATACTCTGTAACAGTCGTTTTGCAAGCTACATTATTCTGTTAAGAAGCTCTGTCTAGATGTTCACCTCAGCTCTACCAGCAAAGGCTTGCTGAAGCGTATGCAGGAAGACCTGGTCAGGGCATTCTTTCTCACACACAGATATTGCCTTGAGTGTCAGGAATTGCAGTAATTAACAGTCCATGACATGTTCTCCTGCTGCCCTTCGCAGCTTCCCCAGAGCTCGAGCAAGGACGGACACACCTCAGAGCAAATACACAGCTGTTTTAGGACTTGACTTGGTGGCCCATTGGGATACAGAAATGCAATGTGTGTCGCCCAGTATTCCTCCATGTGTCTTTCTCCTCTCTTTCTGAACAGTGCGCAGTCCTGCTCCGAATTCTAAGCTGGACTCTTGCTCTCCACTCTTCATGCTGGAGAGAAAGTCTCTCTCTCTCTCTCTCTCTCTCTCTCTCTCTCTCTCGTCTTTTTGGCTAACATGATTATCGGTCACAATGAGGGGGGCTCTGACTGGTTTGCCTGTTCCTCCGGTCCTAATTGCCTGGCCCACATATGGCTGTGATGCTGTCATCTTCCCTCTTGCCAGCCTCCAGGTAGCCCCGCTCTGTCAGTGAATTCCCACTCCCAGCCTGCCTGCTCTCAGCCTGCCTGCTCCCAGTGTGAGAGTACCTCAGATCTCTGTCCCATGTTTACAACAGGAGAAGAAGTCAGTCATCGTGCACTGATCATAGTGTGCATTGTAATTATCACACTATACTGCCCGCCACAGGAGAAGATACACAGAATAGCCCTCTTCAAAAACGGCTCACTCCCTGCTGCAGTACAGACACTAAAGCCATTACACCCTTCCTCCAACCATTACACCCTTCCTCCAACCAGTTGTATCTGTGTCATGTTTCATTTGTCCTGTGATCCATACGTACATTGTCATATTGCTACAGCCCCGGCCGTAACCTCTGCCTTCCATGTGTTTCCTGCCTGTCTGCCTGTCTACCTGCCTGTCTGCCTGTCTACCTGCCTGTCTGCCTGTCTACCTGCCATCCTGCCTGCCTGTCTGCTTATCCATTATCACACTACCACGCTCTATCACCCCCAGCCTTGGACTCACACCTACCTACGCCCCCCTCAGTCGCCCCCCCCCCCCCAGTCTTCGTCACCTCGCTCCCTTCCCTCGGTCCCATTCATTCCTGGAACATCTAGTCAATAAAAAACACTAACTCCCTCCCTGGGTCTGTGTCTGCATTTGAGTCCGCCAAGCGCATCGTTACACATGTTTTGGGTTTCATTCAACTGAGCCGTTATCATGTCGTGCTGAAAACGAACACCACTAGCTGTTCTGTGTGGTCATTAGAACTTCATCTGAATAATGTAGACCCGCAGCAGCCCTGCCATACAGTACCTACCGTGTGTGATGTAGGCTAAAATGAGTAGACATCGTGTGAAATACATTTTTATTAGAATAAGCCTTTCAAACAGCCTCAGCAGGGTGCAACTTACTTGAATGTATGCATGATTAGGAAAGGAAATGGAAAGGAAATATAGAAAACATGTAAAGTTTCAGAATAAGCTCTGCTAAGCTTTACTTTGTCAGCATTACATAAAGTAAATATTGTTTTGATTTTTCATGAATATTTACCCACTGGACGGCACAAATCCCCCTGAAATTTTCACAAATCCCCACAAATTCATTCATCAACACAAAAATTATGCTTTATTTTTCATCTAGTGTGAAAAGCACAGATGGCACAAAGAAAAAGTAATTCCGTTACAATCATGCCTTAGTATTTTTGAATTTTTTTGCAATCATTAGTTCTTATTTTCATATTTTATCTTTGACTTTTTATCTTTATGGGTTGCAGGTTAGTATCCCAAATGCAGTGCTTACTGCTATATCTGCTAAAGTAATAAGTACAATTGACCTATTATTCACCGGTGAAATGTGTTCATGCAGTTCACGAGCATTATCCCAGGAGAGGAAAACAACAGCAGAACGTAGCAATCAGGGGGAAACGTTATTAATCTAAACTTCAGATGGAGCAGAGTTTATCCACAGAAACAGACTATAGCATTAACAAAAAGTAATAATGCATACCATATGAAGGAAGAGGAATATACTCTATTAGACAGATGCTTCTCACTAGTCTAGATTGCATTTTTATTGTAGTTTTCCAGCACAGTTCTCATCTATTTATAAAGGCGGGTGTGGAAGTTCACCTGGGAAGGGTGTGCTGGCACAGGGGAGACTTTGCAGATCCCTATCTCCACGGCTAATAGGTTTTTGTATTGGAAGTTAATTCTACGATGGAATTAAATTATAATCCATGTCCAAACAAATTAACGTCAAGCCCCAAGCAGGTGCTTTTTTTTTTTTTTTTTTTGACAACCCGAGGGCATTAGTAATCTAACGCATGAGCCCTTTCTCCTCTTAGCTCGGGGGCCCCAGCTTTAAAGTAATATGCCACTGGTGCACCCCTCCCAATTCCCATTTCAGAAGCCATCACTGTGAAGGTACATTGGGGGAGAGGGGGCAGTCAGCGCGCTGCAGTGGGGTAGATTAATGTGAACCTGGAGCTCCACCCCCCCCTCCATAAGTCAAAGCAGAAAATACTATCAAGCACATCTCCAGGGAAGGGTTTACCTGTTAAAACATTTATTCTTGTTTTCAATTAGGATTTCGTTTTTCATCAAAGAGAGGTATATTACCACATATGATATTGCCATGGGATATATAGAGATACATTGAGTTTAATAGCCTTTTTGATGCAACCGCGCAAACAGCAAACAGTGATATGAAGAAAAATGTTTACTGGGTTCCCCCTAATCTTACAGTTTTGTTGTGTGTGTGTGTGTGTGTGTGCGTGTGTGCGTGAGATACATATGAATGCAGATTGATTGCAGCCATCTCATACTTAGTTGAGAAACAGACCCTGTCCCTACGTGTGCTCTGCCAGGGAACCGTGTTGTCCCCAGACACTCACTATTGATCCATCAGAGAAGTCCTGTGTAACTGATAGTCAATAGGCTTCCAGGGGACTTCTATTACTGGTTTAGGAATGTGATGTTTTAATCTTCTACTGGACCA
This sequence comes from Percopsis transmontana, assembly GCA_025447815.1. NCBI lineage: Eukaryota > Metazoa > Chordata > Actinopteri > Percopsiformes > Percopsidae > Percopsis > Percopsis transmontana. The sequence goes on along the minus strand of JAOEHI010006080.1, from coordinate 50,401 downwards.
CAGGTTGTCCCCCCTCACCAAAGTCAAGTAAAGTGATTTTTAAATAGCAATTTATGTTTCTTTGCCAAGAAATATTTATAAATTTCTCAGTTCAAAACTGACTGTGAGAAAAATCTCTCTCTCTCTCTCTGTCTCTCTCATTCTCTCCCATGGTCTGCTTTAAAGTGGAAAGCTGGCTGTGTAGGCAGATGCATACTAAAAGGGCCTGTAGTTGAAATAGAGCTGAGAGAGTTGGGGAAGGTTCAGTGGGGTCTTTTTAATTACGGTGTAAAGATAAAGGGTGCTTAAGTAAATAAAGGATAATAAACATGGGAAATAAAAGACTTTGCAACAAGCCCTTGTGGCACAAAAGAGGCCCAATCTAACCTGTGCTTGTGTGCCGTTGAAAATCCCAATACAGGTTAATTTGCACATATAGTCTAATGTTTAAAAAGAAATGCATTCACAGTCAATACTGCACACTACACAATAGAAGAGGTTCGCAATCACTTATTATTATTCTCCACTGTTTGGTGTTTTTACCACTCAGCTCGTTCTTAAACAGAAGCCGTGTTTGCTCTGCCTCCCTGAGATCTTTAAATGTAAATAAAAATCGCCAGCTAAGCTGGAACGCATTTGCATCATCATACCCTGCGTCATATGTAGCTGGCAACAAGCACAAATTACATAGTTCATTTACACACATGCTGTAGCAACAATGAGACAGCTAGAGAGAAAGAACGAGAGAGATAGTCTCTTCTTTGTGGATTGAGGGCCGGTCCAGAAAGATAAAATGGTAAAAAATGCTGCCGACATGCTAAACCGGAATTAATGAAGTCATCAAGTGCAGTCCAAGACCAAAGGCAGTTTTGGCTTAGAAGATTATTTTGTTTGACAAATGTTAAATGCAGCAGTTAATGAGTTGGATAACTAACAAATCCTTAAGAAAAGTATTGAAAATAAATTAAAAGGCTAGTATTAATTGCTTAATTTGCTTACCAACATTTTTTTCAAGAAATTGATTGTTAACAGAAAGCGAGCTGTGGCAAAGATCGTGTTTGAAAACGCTTACACGTTTCACAAGCAGGACAAGGGATATGTTGATATGTTGAGGCTTAGAAGCCTGTTTCTAAATCAGATCGTTTTGCAGTCACCTTTAGCCACTTCTGTCGAAGGACAGTAACAGTTTGCAGACAGTTGTACAAGCAAGAGAGCTGCGTTTCACTCTGGGCAGACTCATAAGGAAATTAGTGCTAACGTTAGCAAACGCTGAGCAGAGAAACAGATTGAAGCGGTCAAAGCACAAACAGGTGGTTTTCTGTGGCAGAAGCACTTGTGGGAGAAGCTTTTGCCCTCTGATAAAGAGGAGATGAAGGGTGAGGATAAGAAATGGTTATTGATCGACGGTCACTTTATCTGTACTGGCCTTGATGACCAGACAATGCGATCTAACCTAGTGCAGAAAGGTGCAAGGGTGCTGTTGGGGTTTTCAGACCCCTTTATTCTCATTTATGTGTTTTGGAACAGTGTTACTACCCTCCATTTTAAACATTCAACCTCTCATTGCTTTCCTTGTTTGCTGGATATTGAAAGTTGGTTCAAAGGACTATACATTTGAAATGTAGCTGACGTATTGGCTAGTCACAGTCAATTTGTTTTTTAATTTTCATTTCATCTTTTAATTTTAAGTTCTTGTTTTAATTGCATGCACTCATTTGACAGCCAGTCAACGTTTAGTTACTCATAAACAAACAAACACAATGAGATGTGCAACCTCCTGTAATGATTCTTTAGAATAGTACTAAATATCTCATGAAACTCTGAGAGCTAGATTTTCTGCTTGGGGATTTAGTTATGCTTCAATGATTAAAACTGAAACTTGATTTAAAAGCATCCATATTGCCCCGGCTGCACTCAACTGCAGCCTATTAAGTGTGATTGCACGGACACAATGCATGGGAAGGGGTACATTTGCATCCCCTAACGCATTACCATTCAATAAACAGAACACATGGGTATCATGGGAGATGGTGTGGTTTATAATGAGGTAGTATACCACTGTTTTGAATAGGGCTCTCTCACACGCACATACTCTCTCACACGCACATACTCACACAGCGAATGCACAATTACACAAAGATACACGCGCGCGCGCACACACACACACACACACACACACACACACACACACACACATATACTGTAAAGTCAATTTGTATGCCTCGTTAAAATTACTTTACTCTCGCCTTAGCGTTCCGCAAAGAAGAATAATTTTGGGGACACTGATGGAATATTGTGAGCCCATATGGCTCTAGGTGGATATCAATTAAAATGATGTATAGGCCCAGTGCTTTCTAATTGGGACATGGCGATGTATTTAATAACATACATTAAAACCCTAATTAGAAGTAAATTGAGCCGCATTCTATTCTCTACTAATCAAGATAGAGGATTGTGTGGATAAACAACCTCAATAAGACAATTTCAGTGTTTTGGAAAGCTTTCATTTTGAGAGGAAACTTCTGTTTTGTTTTGCTTCTTCTGGCGCTGCTGGCACTGCCCATCTTCCAGTGTTGACCCTGGGGTTAAGTCCACTTTCTCACACCAAATGTATGATGGCTTCATATACACAATCAACAAATTTAGCCCTTCTTGTTCATTTAACGATGGTCAAAATATCAGTGGAATGGTAAACCACTTCTGCAGGCAGCGTAATGTTTCCCTCTGTGAATGCACACACACAAATAACCTGATATTGCCATTTCTTTCCCTGATCCATGCTACATCTCCCGTTGTGTAACAGGGTGATTACATCTCACATGTTCTCTATGGAGAGAAGGGTAAAAAGTCCAATCAATCATTGTATCAGTCCCAATAACGCAGGACAACCTTTTCACTTGGCAGGTGCCTTCTATCACAGCTAATTGGAATACATGTGAAAATTATGTCCAAGTGAAAAGGCCCCCATAACCTTTCCACTGCAATGTAAATGCATCATTAGTGTGCCACTTGAACAGAGTGAGCCCTGTAGAAATACTCCTAGAAAGTAAGTAGGCCTACAGTCTAACTTATACCTTTGGGTTCATTATGTGCTTGTCTACAAACACAATATGTTTTAAGGTTGAATTGGCTTACCTGAAGCTAAAGCCATGCCAACGTCCAAGTTATTTCCATATTTTATTTAAGTCCTACAAACAGAAAATAATTGTCGATGTCGTAGCTTTGAGAGTAACTTTCCTTGTTGGAAAAGATGCAGGCGAGGTTGGAGTTACCTTAGTTTTTCTAAGAGGCCAGTGTACACGCTAGTTCTACAGCCAGTGTGCAAAACTACTATAAGCATAGTTTATGGGTCAGAAAAACATTTGACAAGCTCTCAATAATTGTGTGTGTCGGTATAAAGGATTATGTGTTTTATGGGGCGTCACTGGATTTACTCCTGTAAACTTGCGCTACAACTTTGCCCAAAGGCGTACACTTGAACAGTGATCCAATCACCCCTTTTGAAACTGCCTCTCAAAGTGAAATGGATGTGTTTGCCAATACAACAGAGATATAGTACAGACAACAGAGTGTGCTAGCATCAGCTGGGTGAAAGACGAATGCTTCAACACATTAAGTTATGCACTCTTCTTTCTGTTTTAGTCTTTTATCCCCCCCCTGTCAAACGTATCTTTTGTTTCGATCCCTAAAATAACACAACACACTGTATTTTTGCTTGCATTTGACGCGCACGCCCATGCACATATTGATCACAAATGCACGTGTTTTATTGGTTATCTATATGCTAATGTGGGAGCTCCATGTCTCATTTTCTTCTTTCATCTTTCTGTATCTTTCTCATTACAACATCGCAGACCTGTGGACAGCTCCTGTGTATCTAGATAAGGGTATTTGAATGGATAACACATTCTCCCCTACATAAAGAGGGTTATCTCGTAGAGAACAAGCCCACCTTCACTAACAAAGCAATTCATCATTGCAGAATGAATTAATTTGTCTTGTGTAAGCAATCAGCATAGCTGGGGACAGACAGGAGGATGGACAGACAGATCATGAAAATTAAATGAATCGCTGAACTTTTTACTTTTGTATCCCGCCAGTGACAGAGGCTTATGGTAGCGTAGCCCCAGACTGGCTTGGCATACTGCAGTGTGATCACAGCTGGCCGACCACTAGCTACTGTTCCATTGATCTCCCAGCTTTGACCACATTAAATGCCTGTCTTTTTCTTTCACAAAACAATAAATCTCCAGAGGGACAAAGACCAAGTCCAGAAAAGACCAAAGTGAACCCTGTGGTGTATTCTTTTGCATACAACCAAAGAAGTGAATGATTCTTTGAAGGTGAAAGAATATAACACGGTTTTAATACGGTGGCCGAGACAGTTCAACACAAACACAAAAGCCACAACACAAACACAAAAGCCACAACACAAACACAAAATCCACAACACAAACACAAAAGCCACAACACAAACACAAAAGCTATAACACAAACACAAAAGCTACAACACAAACACAAAAGCCACAACACAAACACAAAAGCTACAACACAAACACAAAAGCTAAAACACAAATACGAAAGCTAAAACAAACACAAAAGCCAAAACACAAATACATAAGCGACAATGGAAGTGAGTGACAACGGAAGTTAGCGTGTTGTTGACAAACGGAGCCGGAGGATTAGCTGGAGGAAAGTCCTAGAAGTAAGTGAAACATGGTTCCTTGCTAATTATGATCACTGTCGCTATGTGATGGTCACAAATAAGCAATGTTGTTCAATATATTTTTTATTTTCATAATGTACTTTGTTCATCCTCCGGCTCCATTTGTCAACAACACGCTAACTTCTGTTAAAAGCGCTCCTAAAAGGAGCGTTGTGTTTTAGACCAAAAATATATTTCATATGTAAAAATATATTTGGAAACATTATATTTAAAGGGGTGTGCATAAGACTGACATGAGACCGTCATAACCATGACATGACACCTGTCATTAACATGAAGGAGTCTTCATCAATGTTTTTGACTGTTGTCATTAATGTAATTCGGTAAATTATGTAATTTTTAATGTCAAGTTGACATTGTTTGGGATGTCTTTGTTATGACAACTTGACATTAACCAAGATAACATAACCTGTCAATGTCTCCGTTATGACAACTTGGCATTAACTAAGACAACATAACCTGTCATGAACATGCCATGGTAGGCATGTAATTATCATGCCTTAAAGAAACTATTTAGCTTAATGTGTTAACATTATATTAAACTGTCATATGTGGTTGGTTGTACGACAGAATAGTATATACTTTAGTTTAATAAAAATATAATTTAATTATACCAAATATGCCAAAAGTATACTTTTAAGTATACTTAAAAGTATACTTTTAAGTATACTTAAAAGTATGCAAAACGGCAGATTTTTTGTGGTTGTGTAAAATTTGTCTAATTTTAACATAGGTACACATGAAGTAGGCTACACTTAAGTTATTCAAAAGTAGTACTATAGTTCAACTTAAGTGCACTTAGTACACGTAAAGTAGTGCCAATTTAACATACTTTATGAAAAGTACATTAGATTAAAAAAAAGTATAATAGTTTTTCAGCAGGGTGTATATATATTTTTGAAACATTTGTTCTGCAAAAACAATAAAGGAATAATATCTTGATTTGTCTATTGCTTTTATTGAGGTACTGTTTATTTGACAGTGTAATAACACTTAATTACATTTTAATGAGTAGTCCAAACTGTACCACTGTAGTCAAGGAAAATGTTCATGACACAACTATAATGGTTTTATGACAGCCAATGTTTAATGTAATGATAACACATACAGCTCAAAATTTTCTTTAAGTTAAATAATTAGTTGTCTTGGTTAATATCAAATTGGCATGACATGACATTTACAGGTTATGTCGTCTTGGTTATCATTAGAACCGCCAGGGTGCGCTGTATACCTAAAACTGCCAACGGGTAAAATTTTACTGTGCGCCTGGCTACAACTTTCCTAGTACAAAAACATTTACTCTGTCATTGTATTAAGGCATTGTCTTCACAAATGAATGTCTCAAGTCATAAAATAAGTTTGTATAATCTGTTTAACCTGTGTTTTGGTCCTCGTTTTATAATCTAAGTATCTTTAAGAACACTAACCGCTAATAAACAACCACCGCAGGGGTGATTTAATATCGCAACAAAATGGACATGACAAAGTCAAGCGCAGTAGGCTGGTGTTTATGGACAGAAGTGTGTCGGCGAGTGGGAGGGAGGTGAAGAAATGATCAGTCGTGATATTCTTCCCCTTACCAACAAAGGCCAGCCAAAACTTGATGCCAAATGTATACGGCTTGTTAGGCATGTACTGCGTGAACCGGCACCTCGCTTTAGTTGGGAACAGCTTTTTATCCACGGTAATGTCTGGACCCGGTTTATAGCATGCAATGCAGTTCTGTATGAATCTCTCCCACACTTCAGTCATGAGCGCAAACTTGTCAGTAGTCAACCGGCATCACCGGGTCTCCTTCTTATCAAAGCACACGAAGCGCATGATCTGCCGATTCCTCGACAACGTTGAGACGAAAACTTTATTGCCCTAATTGATTAGACCAGAAACTTTCCATCTCAATGTTCTTCGCGCAGTATGCACCTCTCACATAGAGAAGCGCAATAAAGTCCTTCGACTCAGCAAGTAAAACATCTCAGGGGGCTCTCTCTTCACTCGCTCTGTTTAATGTTTAAGCATGAAACGTGTCAAAATAAATGCATTTTTTGAATATGGGTAAATTTCACCCTGTGGCGGTTAAAGGTATATATTCCCAACATAACACAATTTTAGTGTTAAGTCAAATGCTGGGGGACTTAGCTGGGGGACATAGTTACGTACAACTGAAAAAAATGGGTAAAATTGACACTGTGGCGGTTCTAATTTTAAGTTGTCATAACGAAGACATTGACAGGTTATGTTGTCTTGGTTAATGTCATGACAGTTGTCATGACAAAAACATCCCTAACAATGTCAACTTGACATAAAAATAAAAATGACTTAAATTACCGACTAAGACTAATTTTCATGACAGGTGTAGTGTCACCGTTATAACGGTGTCATGTCAGCAAACCCCTTCAAATAAAGTGTTACCATATATTTACTATCCTTCTGTAATTATGTTTTAAATCATGTATACTCAGGAAAGAGCTATTTTAGTCAGTACAGTAGAACCATGGAGGCCACATGTATAACAATAAGATTTGCGTTGTAGGTGCCAGTATAGAGTCTGAGAATTGTCACTTTTTGGAGAAACCTGCTTATTTGACCTTTAATCTAACCTATGTTTGGGTGTGAATATATGTCGGTGGAATTAAGTCTAACTCAATTCCATGTGCTTGACATTGTGCCTCCTGTTGGGCTCTTAGTTTTGATTGTCAAGCCGTAAAATCTTTGTTTGGATTCAGATTAATGAGTGGCAATGTTTTTTGTGAGTGTCAATATATGAATTAACCTTTAAGACAGAAAGCTCAAACCAGAGGCTAGCTAAAACATTCTCCCAATGCCTGCACGTCAGTACATTTTTTGCATTGTCTGGCTCAGTTTGGTCAAATGAACACAGTACTTTAGACCCGTGTGTCTTCAAGCTCTCACCAGGAAGCAGGTGTAATTACTGAGTTGTGACACAGTGAGTCTTTGTACGTTATGGGCCTTGTGCTTGTGGAGGTAAATACAGCTAATTACATCCTCTCTGCTTCACAGCCTTTTTATCTAAACTCAGCAAGACACAACCCTGCCCACCCAGCACTTCATTACCGTAGGCCAACCTAATGGAGAAGTGATGTTTTAACCACCCCCACCACCACCACAAATTGCTTTAAAAACCCCTACTGCACAGTTCAATATGCAAGAGAGATAAAAAAAAATATTTTGTTGCATTACAAAGTACAAAAGTACTAAATGTTCTTGGAATTTGTTTGATTAGTGTACACTAGCTACAATATTTTTCCATGCTATACTTTTGGATGAAGGATACTGTAGCTAGGTAATTTAGCAGACACTTTTATCTAAAGCGACGATGAGTACAATTACAAGAATTAAAGAGCAGTTAGCAATTTTTCTCAAAGATGCTTACATGTAGGCTGGTCAAACAAACAAATGCAGAAATAAATGGTTGACAGAAAATGAACAAAAGGCAAAAGTCAGCTATTTACCGGGAGCACTCCAAGGTCAGCAGGTCTGTACGTGAGAAGGAGACCAAATACATTTAATAGTTTTGGTTTATGCGAACAGAACAAGTCTATATGTTGCATATTTTTGTTTTATATTTTTTGTATTTATTTTTTCATTAAGGGGGGGAAGCCAAGCTGGTTGATCAGTTAATTAACCTACAAATAGAACATGAAGGGAATATGAAAAGTAAAACTGAGCACGTGCAGCAATGGTATGTACAAAACTACTGTCAGAAATAAATGCATTTTTTCCCTAATTATGCTAGGTAATATTTCGAAAATGGTGAAAGAAATTAGAGCGTAATCCGTTTTCATTATAGGGGCTGAAAGGCAATTACAACTAAAATGCTTGAAAGGCTGTTCACGGCAGGGTTACATTTGAGTTGGATCAACCACTCTCTGGATCGGACTAAGGAACATCTTCAGGAGGACAATGAATTCATTCGCCATAATCCCCCTGTCATATTTGTGATAAAGTGCAGCTCATTTACAGCTGAGAGAATTCATTTCCTTCTTGATTCAGATCAGGCCAGAGCCTATTTCACACACTCGACGTTACAGGAAGATGTACAGGAGGCCAGCATTTAAATGGCAATATCTACACACTGTGTAACATATGAATTTTGCACATTAAAATTAATCGCACCAATCTCAAACACTTTATTTTTCATTATTCAGGTTGTGCAATAAACCATTAATCACATTATGAGAGTAATTGCATGTGACAGAGGCAAGAGATGTGTAAATCCAGACACTGTTTGTGTTTAAAGGTCAGACATAAACCCTATAAAGCCCATGTCTGCGAGCATAATGGACAAACGTAGCCCGCTAAAAGGGGGTTGTACTCCACAACTGAAGCCATTTAGAGACCGTCTGGCCACTCGTCCCACAGCCATATCATGTTAACGTCAACCCATCTGACAGGTGAGGCTGTGGGGAATGAAGGATCCCATTGATCGCTGATGAGTCCACGTGTCCACAAACATACGGGTTGGGGAATCACGCCGCTGTGGTAAATAGATCAACACACCAGCACCACAGCGCGTTGTGCAAACGGCTGCGATGAAGCAATAATGACGGGGCACATTTGTAGTCATTGTATGAAGCCTTCGCATTCTTCATACGCCGCATGATGCTCATTCACATTCTGAACACAAACACACACACACACACACACACACCTTCCAGTCTCCCACAGTTGTACCGCGGCTCCCCTACTTTCTCATTTTCTCCCCTCATTGCAGCATGGCTCCCGATGGAAAGTGGAGGTCACCGGTGTTAGGAATGCGAGCTGCAGGTTTCTGTGCAGGGGAAGGAGGGGTCCAGAAGAGGTTCTAACCTCTGAGAATCTCATAATGGCCTCTGACTTCACAGCCTTCATTGCCAGCCTACACCCCGGAGAGGAGCAATGGCCCTCCCTTTGTCTCCTGCAAGATATTGTGAATGCCATTCAGTGCATGAATGGAAAGAATATGAAATCACACATGGCTCGGGGCAAAGGCTCAGCCGTGTGTGGAGAGTTCAATTGGGAACCAGTGAATGTTGATTCTTGGAAAATATCGTCAAAAATTAAATAAAAAGAACTGGATTCTCATTTGTTTTTTAATTTTGTGATAGCAACCGTTTTGTAGTAAGCATGGGGGTCCAAAAAAAAATTACAAACACAAGCGCACACCAACACATTTCACACTCATAGAGCTCCGTCATTGTACAGTAGCTTTAGTTTACTTTATGCTCTAGCAGACACAGAGCTGGTCTCTCTCCGTATCTCTCTCCATCTCTCCAGACAGTCATAGCGGCCCCAGCCTCATCTTCATTTGGATCTTCCTGGGTGGAAATAAATCACATTCATAGAACACCTGAGCTAGCGCTGAGATGGGGGTGGGGGTGGGGGGTGATGGGGTCCCAGGTGGAAATAGCCTTCAATTTCTTTTCCGGGAACACATGGTGAAGCAAGGGAGCACACAGACTGATTCGATCGTGCTTGCGCTCGTGCACGTACGTGCATGATCCCTCTGTCTGTCGGTCCCTCCCCCCGACCGCCATTCAATAACAGAAAGATCAAGATTATCCCAACTGGAATTGTTGACAGGCAACGGGATTTGCATTTGTATGTATTTTTTTTTATATATCTCCTCTACACAGGGGATCATTGGTTTTCAGGGGAAAACAAAGCAAATGAGAAGGCCATCTAACGCAAATTGACGTTTGTTAAAGACCTTCTTCTCTCTCTCTTCGCCTGTCTGATTTAGGGTCTTCCTATTGGACAAGCAAAGTCATGTGTGTGCCTGAGCCAATCAGTGAGAACGGGAGGGCTGAGTTGCATGAACACAACAGACAGGCAGAGTGGAGCTGGAGGCAGAAGGGAATGTTTTTTTCTGTCAATGTAGTGTCAAATATTGCATAAATAATTTAAAATCTAAATTCATGTCAAGTTGTGCAATGTTTTTTTACATCCCTACCACAATGTCCAGCTCCAATCTGAACAGACACAAACACATACACACACATAGCTGAGTCTGTTAACTGCAGTTCAACAGAAACAAGTACTGTCAGAGTGTGTCTGGCATAGTCTGGTCCTTGGTTTCAAATTACTCGTTGTTTGGGCTGGACTGACACTCAAGTGGGACCTGACCACTGTATGTGGTGTCAGGGTTAGCCAAGATGGACCAATCAAGACCCCCAAAAGGTTTATTATTTTTCTATTTTAGTTTTGTTTTCAAAGTTTAAATGTCAATGTGACGTAACCACACTTTTCTTACCACACATTACAAAATACACTGCTACAGTGTTTCTCTAGGGAGAATATAGCTAGGCTGGAGGCAGCTATACACAAAGTTTTGGAAACAGGCCTGGAGTGGGAATCTGCCCAGGAGATTTTTATCCCAGACTACTTCTCTAGGGGTAGGGGCTCAGGTACACAAAACATACCGATATATGATGTTATTCAGTCCACCCATACGCATACCTTAAAACATTCTGCAGTCATCAACTGGTAGTATCATAACTGTATTGATAGGTCTATTAGATTGTAGCTTTTTATTAGACATGTACTAGAATTCCTTGCTAGTATAGTGGTATCTCCTGTCTAGCATGGGAGATCTGGGTTTGATTCGCAGACACATTTTTCCATTTATCAAGTGATACTTTACCTTCAACTATACCTTTTAAGTTAAATGTGAAATATTCATCGGACTACGTTGCTTTTGTTACATTTACGTCCGCCAACTAAAGTCTGTTAACCAACAAACTGGGACAAGACCAAATCCAATTCTTGCGCTGAATGTTTTTTTCTTTTTTTTTAAATATTCCTCTGCAGTAAGATTACTACTATTGCAAGGCTTCAGTATGAGTGAAAAAAAACACTTGAGAAACCTTGTATTACTTGCGAGCTTGCGAGCATCTATTTGTGTGTTTTAATTGCCATTAGCTTCTAGCTTCTACCAAGAAGATAAGAAAGCTTTTCAGCCTTAAACTAATAGGAATATTATAAGATAAATATAATATTACATTTCACTATTGCTTTCTAAATCAGTTTATTTTCCTGCAGTACGTTATAGCGAATCTTCAAATTATTTTTCTGGGACCGTCAGATTGTTTTGGACATTCCAGTAATGTTAATTATAAAATTCCGGTAGTTCTAGAATTAAGTACAGTTAACATGATTCTTTGTATAGCCTACTGCTGCCTGGACATACGCCCAACACTGGAAGTTTCAGTTTCCATCACAGGTTTTCTGGACAGGGTTATCGAAATTAACGTTAACGCTTATCATTAACTTCCGCTACACCGTTGTAAGGGCTGGTGTGAGAGAAACACACACAGGCGGAATTGCGGGTGAAACGCTTTTAAGCGTTGATTTAATAAAAAGAACACACACGTACAGGGCATAAGCCAAAACAATGACCAACAGCACATAGTGCTGTTGGTCCCACAATCACAGCTGAGTAGGCGCACCTGTGGGGCTTATCCCTCACAGGTGCGCAGATAGGGCAGGCACGCACGGAGCGCACATAGGCATGTGCGCGCCAATCGTGACAACCGTCAACAATTTACAATAACAATTTTGATTAACTGTGCCCACCAGTGTGCATGTATGGTGCCCTACAGAATGGTAGCTCAAAATACCAGCAGTCCACCAGGAAACGCCCTGGTTCACCCGACTAGCCATTCTGATAGCTATGATTGGATGTGTTTGTTGTTGCTAAGGCCCACTTGAATACTATTATGAGCTATATGATCAATGTGTTGAAAGTTTCCCAGTGCGGTGGTTATGGGATGTATACAACCACCAGCCCAGATAATCTGAAATGCCAGCTGGTTGCTATGGGGTGGCCTAAATGTGGTGACTGGGTATTATGAGATGTAGGTGAGTGTTAGGTCTTATGGATTGTAAAGGGGTTTTATAGAGCTGTGTGCTTATATTATGGGATATCCATCACTCTGAGATTGATAAAGTAGGAGGGAAGGTTCAAGTGCCCAAATGACGCCCCCATTACTGTGGTTTAGATCTGGGCTCGCATCGCTGGCTGGCAGGCAGGTAGACAGACAGACACATACAATAATTTGGAAGTACATTCACACACATAATTATAATTTGTAATTATACACTATACACTATTTCTAGATCATAAGCAATGATAATTTGTAGAAAGACAAGAGACACAACGGCAGACTTTCCAGACTCCAAAAACACCACACCACATTACATTGCTTTGCTTCGTCCTGCTCATCTACAGAACCCTCATATGGATTCCCCATCCATTAATCTGTGTTCACTGGGCAACCAAAAATAGCCTAACCTTGAACTGGGCTGAGTGAAATGTTAGTATTTCAAGAGCAGGTCGACAGCAGCGTACTGCGATGAAAAAAAATCTAGAGTCAATTTCTAAGCATATAAAACCCACATCAATTCTAACATCATCATTATCAGCAATATTTTACAAAATAATGGAGTCTTACACAGTTTAGACACTTATTGTGATGACACATCATGTTGGTGGATTAATAGAAGCAATGCGCTTAAATCTACCACATCTAGTGATACTGATTGTAACCCATGTTGTAAGCCCCGAAAACTGTTCAAATCCTGTCCCTCTATAGTAATTAAAAATAAATGCCAGTTTTGGTCAGTAACAACCTCCATCTTCACGTTCAGGTTGAACATTGTCCAGAATTAGCCCTTAAGTGTTCTAGTTATGCTCACAGATGCTAGAGAGGCATGGATAGGTTTCATCTGTCTGTAAAGCATTTATTGCCTAGGACTCTGACATACTGTATAAGGGGCATTGAGCTTGGAATAGACTGACCAAACACTGAAGTCAGCTGGTTGTCCAGTGCTAGATTAACTGTTGAATCCTAGCTGGGTCAGAATGACCCCTTTATGTGTGTAACCTTGATTTTCTTTTGAAAGCAGTATGTTTAGGTGCACTGTTTCAAGAACTGATAGTATGCTGTGATGCATGCTCTTTGGAAATAGCTAAGATTGTTCCCATTATATGCTGTCTGCAGACAAAAAAATATCCTTGTCTAGAATAATGAAAGTGACGAAAGCAAATATAGGAGATATTGCATTACCAACATGTATCATTCTAGTCATCTTGTCTAATTTAACACACCATACTTTGCATAGACAGAAAAAAACAACTGTCAAACATAAAGAACATAAACCGGCTATATAATAATGGATCTCTAAACTTACTTGAGAAAGGTGCACCCAGGCCCCATGGAAGATTTGAGACAACAACACATTTCACCATTGAAAAACAAAAGGATGTGATGAGTGCAACTTTATTTTCCCCACCTTTCCCCACCAACTGTAGCGTTAATTTCTGACAAAAATCTAATCAAGTAATTTGGTTTAAAGTTCTGTGGATGAGTTATTCTTTAAAACACTTTAAAACTAGTTGTTTCAGCGGGCAGATTGTTTACAGGGGAGGTATTGCTAACCACAGCCACATTAGCGGGATGAAAAGTGAGAGGAGGGGGGCCTATTGATTGTGTCACCTTTCCACTGAACTTGCAAGCGGTGAGGGCTTTCTGTGGGTCCAATTCTCACTGGAGGACTCACAGGCTCGTGCACATGAAAAGACTTATGTCTGTTAGGAGCTAAAGGAGAAAACCGCACAGAGCTGCCGCCCTCATCTTTCATGACATTCACTCTTTCATTTTCTCCATCTCACCCTCCTACCTGTCTCCACGCCTCTCTTTATAATTTTTCTATCTCACCCCCCACCCATAAGTCTGCAGTAGTATGATTGCATCAGTACAACATTCTGGCTTTCATATTATTTAATTGAGTAATTCTTCTGAGAAAGGACATATGAACTGAATAATTTCTGTTTGTATTTGATACTTAAAAGTTAAGCACTCTACAGCTAGCTCAATAGCCCATTATGTTATTGTCTTTTCCTAATTTTCATAATGCCCCATTAGCTCACTTCAAAATATTCTAATGAAGCCTGGCAGGTGGTTTTGCAAAGAGAGTTCATTCTCACGAGGCCATGTTTATTCCATTGCTATTCTAACCCTCCTCATAAAAGGCGTCAATCAGCACAATTACACAGTAACCTCAACTAATGGTTCTGAAGAGTCCATTCAAACACCAGGCCTTCTCCACACACACACACAGATACACACACACACACACACACACTAGTTTGTTCTAGACAGGAGTCTGGTACAAACGCTTCAAAGTTTGAGTTGTTTTCATGCAAAACAAATATGAATACAAAACATTAATTACACCTTTGAGGATAAAAACATTTAAGAATAATTTTCATTGTATTTTGTTTTAATTTTGGTTTAAAAAAATAGAAAAATTTGTGGGGAGAAAGAAAGGTTAAGTTACATTAGAGGAGGAAAATATCACCGTCAAAATATGCTGTTAACTGTTATTACAACAAAAACAAAAATTTGTAATACTGGAAAGCCTGTTGACCATCATTTAGTGCATTTAGAAAACCTCATCTCACCTAATTTAAGTAATGGAACAAGCTAGGCCTAGCCTGTAACATATTTCAGCTTGGTCAAAATTTAATTAAGCCTCCAATAAAGACTATAATCACTAAATGTAAATAATCTATTAAATATGTCATAAAAGGTTCATAAATGCGGCAAAATGTACAGTATCAATCTTCTATTAGTTACCAATGCTTTAAATCACATTTATATGTCGATATTTTTTGAATACTTAAGGAAACCATTATTAGCAACACAATATAAAGTATAACCAATTGAACACTTATACTGAAACTATCAACAACAACTTTCAAACTTCCACACGCAGGCCTAAATTGGTATATCAAAATAATTGTATTGAGCCAAAAGAAAGGCACAGAGCAAAGATAAATAATGGTGTAACATCTCGGGAATTGCTCCTTGCAGTTCCCCATCCAGTGATTTAAAAATCTAGCATATGATTTAGAATAATGTTTTTTGGAATGTTGGGGTATAATTTAGAATCCTGGCATGTGATTTAGAATGTTGGAGTATGATTTAGAATGCTTTAGAATTTAGAATACAATTTAGAAGTCATTTTATTTTGAATATTGGAGTGTGATTTGGAATGGTGGCATGCTATTTAGAATGTTGGGTATGATTTGGAATGTATGGTATGATTTAGAATCCTGGCATGTGATATGTAAAGTTATTTACATTTACATTTACAGCATTTAGCAGACGCTTTTATTGTTATTTATTTCACTACACATTACTACATATTACACATTGTATAACTTTACACCCCCGACATCTCTTTGATAGTTTATTGATTTCCTAAACAATGCCATCTGGGGACATCAGAATGTATTGTTTCTTGCACAAGGCCAATGCATCATAAACCCAGTGTACACACATACACACACACACACACATCCTAAAACCTGAACCAAACTCAAGACAGCCACACAAAAGCCAAATAGGAAAAGATCAAGCTGATTGAATAGAAAACGCATTGGCTCATAGAAAACGTATGTGGCTAAGCTAACAGGCGCACTTGGCTGCCTTCTGAACATGTTGCCTTGCATTAGCCACCTTGTCAGGCCGGAGACAGTCAGTCCACCCACTGACCTGTTGTGTGGGATGTAATTATCCGCTGCAGTTCTTCTGCCGGGTTACAGGTAATTGATGCTTATTTCATCAGGAAGGCTTGAAATCTATATTGATTGTCAACTTAAGTAGGCCAAGTTTATCACCCGGTCTTCTTCATCCTCCCTTAGGAATCAATACAAATTTCACCAAACAATCTCCTTCACTATTCTAAGAACTGAAGCCCCTTTCCTGCTTATCTACACCCCATGTCACAATGCCTTCGCCGCACCGGTGCCTTGCTGGTCTGCTTTAGCTTCTTAACTCCCCGCTCGTGAAATCTAATTACAGCCTCACTCGCTAATCTCAAATTAATTCACTTTAGATGATGGTGATTGATAACAGCTCATGGAAAAGTCACCTAGGTCACACGTTGACTTCACAGGAAATAGAGGGAACTTGTCGGACGAGTGCTGATGGTAAATCATTCAAGGGGACCTTAGGCCTATGATGAAGTGCTGCTCTATGCTTTACATGCATTTATGATTTAACCATTTTAAAGCCATCCCGTGGGATGGCTTTACACTGCAACTATTGGTGCAACTACACTGCAACTATTGGTGAAGCTAGTCTAGACCAAATTCTCAACTGTTTTGGACCCAAGGCCCCAGGGCACATTCCCCGAAGAGCTTTGTTTTTGTTGCATACATTTGTTATCCAAGATACACTCCTGGATTGTGTTATAATGCCACAAGATCCCCAGATTTCTCAGTGTGAGCCAATTAGCACTCCGGTGCGAGAGAAGCATATAGTCTTTCAAAACAAAACAATGTTTTTGTAATGCTGGTTTTGAACTAAAAGAGCAATTCCACACACAAATCAAGGAGTGCCCCTTTATTTCAAACAACCAGAAACTAATCAATGTGCGTTTTGTTAAAAATACACAACTAAATGGATAAATGACAAAAGACTATCAATCAATCATCTCAGGGTCCCCCAAAACAACATAGAACATCCCGGGGGGGGGGGGGGGTCCTGACCCACCCGTGGAGAGCCACTGGCCTACCCAACAGCGTCCCCGCTGCTAAGCAGCTTTCCTCTGCCTCATCACTTACACACCCTGACAGAGATGGAGTAGGACACGGGCAACAATGAGACGGGCCATATCCTCTTCTCAGAGCCCACGACAATACGAGATGGGAGTCTGCCTCGGATGAACACCTCCTCGTGCTGGAGAGTAATAACGTTCACTGAGCCAGAACCACAGAGAAAAGCTATAGGGTTGGAGGGTCGAGAATCCCTCGCCGTCCTCAGAATAGAGCCCCACAAACAGGCTGCAGGGGACAGATCGAGTGGTAAATTACGAGGCCATGAGGTCACCCCATATGAGGTGACAGTTAGCCACCCTCTGCCATATACCGTGTAATGCACTTTTATTAACCGACAAAAGCAATCCTCTGTCCATGTTCTGTATGGTAACATAATCTATCCAGTGTGTTACATGGGAGAGCATAGACTAAAGAAACATATGCTATGTACTGCTAAATATTGGTGATAAACATTTGTTTAAAGGTGCAGTCCTTGATCTGTGTTTGGAATAGGTTGAAATAAATGCAACAAGACGCGAGAGGGAGGGCTGTGTGTGGGCTAATTTCAGCTGTGATTAGGTCGGAGACATGAGGCCGCAAGATTTGAGTAATTAGAAACCACAGGTTATGATTTTTGTCATATATACAACTATATGTACAACATTTGTTTGTCAGGATTCCATGAAAAAAGTGTTGCCACGCAACACATAGCATTTTCCTGATTGCAGGCTAGCCAGCTATTTCGCGTTTCATCGCCTACGCATTTACAGTATTGGCATGTTTCCATTCGTTGTGCAGCCACTGAAACATGATAATATATATAATATACTGTATATAATAGAATATCAGTCTGTTCCCAATGTGAAATACGTGTATATGCTGTATGTATATGTTATAACATTGTACAATATGACTACACACATGGACATTGTATTTAAAGAGTGCAGACAAATGATGCACATACCAATCAGGTATTGGTGCCTAAATGATCACTAAATTGATTAAGATCACAGCATATGATGCCAGAATGGTGAGGCATTTATATCAAATTACAGACAACACACGGATTTAAGTTGAATTCTAGCTTATTTATTTTGCTTTAAACATCAAATATGAACACAATATAATTTTGTAATTAGATCAACTAAGAAGGTGAAATGAAACGAAATACAGACACGGAATCTCCACAAAAAGTATCATACTGACATCTCGTACTCACCCTCTTCAAATGTCAAGTCAATGCCCTAATAAATCTAAACAGTCATGTTTTGTATAGCCAAAATAAATAAATAAAAAACATTCATTTGAATTTTTAAGATGAGCCAAAACATTGGGTTAGCTTGGGCCCCTTCCTCCCATAACCATCATTAAAATGTCCCGCCACTTGTGTCACAGTAGCCCTTCTGTCGGTCCGTTGCCCTCGTGCATCTATGAGCCTTGGGACGCCCAACACCCTGTCGCCGTTTGTGGTTGGTCCCTCCTCGGCCCACTGTGGGTAGGTACTCTCCCCTGCTGCCCCGGGAGCACCCCACAAGCCTTGCCATTTGGGAGAGGCTTCGTCTTAGTCGTCTGGCCGTGGCCATTTGGCCCTGGTCAAAGTGGCTCGGGCCATTTCTCCTGCATCCAACACGTTGACTACGAGAACAGACCTCGACGTGTGCCATCGTGATGAGATGATCAACGTTATTCACTTCATCTGTGAGTGCTCATAATGTTTTGGCTCATCGGCGTATATCAAGTGGCTGGTGGCTAACATCGGTACTACATTCCTTGAATGTGGCACACGTTTATAAGGATTCTTTACAGTATATTATGGAATGTAATGAATTAGAGCAGTAAAGTTGTTTTGCGTGCCTTTGTGATGACATGCACAATAGGCACAGAAGACACTATTGCGCATGCTACTGGGCTGGTCCCATTCTCCGTCATATGTGCTGCGTGAGCAGGTTTCACTATAATGTGCAGTGGCCATTTTGACTACATATACTATAAATGCTGATCACGATGGCCCTCGTTTATCAATCTATCGGAGAAATCAGCGCAGATCCGAGTGCAGAAATCATCTTACGAAATGTGATTCATGAATCCTTCGTATCTCATGGGTTTAATCGTAAGGATACGACAAAGATAATATTGATGAATACCAGCTCTGTCGGTAAAATGATCACGCATGTTTTATGAATCAGGGCCAATGACTCGTGCCTATCCTGGATACAGCCTGTTGCATACTTACTGCGCTGATTCAGTCAGCTCTTTACTCATCAAGTTCAAACACGATAAATATAAGTCAGTGGTATCACAATGGTATTCCCATAGTCATTGGTTATCCATTATCATTATGGTCATCATCATCATTGATCGATAATACTTTCATCATATCGCTCAACACTAGTCTTGAATTGCCCTTGTGGTCAAAACCAGTGTTACAAAAATGTTATTTTGGTTTTGGTTTGATACTCTGATGGATGGCTCTCATCTCTGCACCTTCCCCTATGTAACTCATAGCCTCACAACCCTCCCCTATAGCCTCCTACTCTTTTGTGCACAGTGTTGGAAAAAAAGAGTAATGTTGGCTTCCTTTCAGTAAAATAGCAACTATAAAGTAAGTAAAACGATTTTAGTAAAACTTGTTGATTCTATATTATATTTGGCATATCATATTTTCGTATTGCTAAATAAAATGTTCTGCAAATAGCCTAAATTAAAAACAAATGAAAATAAGGTTTCATGTTCATTGCTACACAGTTAAATCTATCATGATGCTAGCAGACAACTGCATGATATACTAGCTATTGGAATACAAAAAGATAACGGGAGGATGGCAGACCATCATATTTTAGATTTAATGGACTCTGATGGCTCGATTTAGACACCTAATTCTGCATCATTCACAAATTGTTTTGGTAAGAGCTTTGAGTACCAAGCCCAATTACCTCAAAGCCTCACTACAAAAGTGGAGTTACTGTTACGGAGGATGAATTAAAAGTGTAGTGAAACGACGCTAAGGTAAGTGCTGGTTAGAGCCATTGTAACACCAGTGTTATTGTGGAGGATCTGGAAAACCGTTTGACAAATAAATGTCGATGCACCGTATGTAGAGGAGTCCTAGGAAAAGTCACAATTTGCTGGATTACTGTCATAGCGTAGGCCTATGCCTCCAGCACCCATATAAAGACCGTTTGGAATGCGTTTTAAATGTCATATGTGGAATGTAATGTATTTTAATTGGGCGATTCAATGGCAGAATAAAAGCTGAACACTCAGCTCACTTGGGTTACATAGCTCTATGGCCTGCAGTGCATTTGCGTTTTTCATCTCTGCGACAAGGATGAAAATACCTACACTCCATCTCAGGTGTCCTGGCTAGAAGTGAGTCAGGGACCAAACATATCAGTCTCTGTCTACTCCGACATTGACAGAATGGGGGTGGAAAAGAACAAAGAAAGAGGTCAGGTGTTGCCTGTAGACTAGTGATACATCTGCTAGTTAGCTAGCAGTCATCAGGTTGTGGAGGAATTTCATAAAATGGCTGGTATTGCACTACTGTTGAGTGACATTGTATCATACACATAAAGAAATACTGTACACCCAGCGGTAAAAATGACTTCAAGTAGAAATGACCTGATACTGTAAATGTAAAGTGGACCTCATTTTGTATATTGTTGCGTGTGCGCAGGGGGTGCTGTTCCCACAATTCCCAATTTTAAATTTTTTATTCACTGTAAGGTTCCCTGAACAGTTAATTCAGAATATTTAAAAAAGCAGTTGGGATTATGAATTCATGTACAGTAGTGAGAATATTCTGGCAGTCATATCGTTTTCCACCTATATTGAACTGACAGGTAAGTGTTGATTCACCGGTATAACATTTGTTCTAAAAAGGAATGACATTTTAGAACAAATATTGGATGGCACATAAACAGTACACTTTTCATTTCAAGAATTTTAGCCCGAAGTTACCTCACAAGTCTGTGACTGAAGACCAGAGATAGAGATGCGCAACAGAGACAGTAATGCAATACAGCAATAATATACAGTGGAATGAAGGGGAGTGAATCGAGCTTACTCTAGACCTGAATACAAAGCACTAGCAGTCTAACTTAGCTGAGTGAAAAGCAGTGACCCAGGAACCTGCGGGAAGCTGAATGATTGAGGAGCTCCCTGCTTTGGCTCCTCTTTGTCAGTAATGAGGCGGGGGGCTAGTCGAGGCTGCAGCCCGCCGTTCAGGGCTGGCTGATGGGTAGCCACACTTTGATGGCTGCCAGTGAGCAGGGGGGCTTCCCAGGCCACTGGGGTGAGAGTTGGCAGGCTCAAGGTCTTTCCAGATGGGGTCTCATCTGGGGTCTCATCTAGGCTCTCCTTTCCCCCTCTCTGCAGACCATCTCCCCCACACGCACCAGGAGAGAACAGCCACAAGAGTGGCTGCTTTAAATCACACCAAATGAAGATGAGAGGTGTCTGGGACATCAAAAGCACTGCTGATTGCCAGCCGTCTCAGAGAGAGAAGCAGCTCTGACATTTAGAGTTTGACTGATGGCCAGAGGATAGAAAGGTTAGATTTTGGATGTTTGAATGGATGGCAGAACAGGAGGCGTACGGGGGGATTACCAGAATATAAATTGCTGAATTTAAATAGACAAATAAAACGACAAAGAACCAACGTGTGTGGGGAGAATAAAGAGAGACAACTGACGTTTTTTTTTTAAGAGCAAGTCAAAAGTTATGTAGCAAAACTGTCCTCTTTGAATTGGAATGTTACTAGAATATTCCATCTCGCTCCTATTCACTGAATATGTTAGAACATATACTTATCACGACTCCCCCAAGCAGGGGGAGGAGTTTATATGCTAAGTAGAAAAAAGTAGATGGAATTCTGTAACTATATTGCCAGGAGCAAGCAATTTTTCTTGACTGGTTGGAGAAAAATAAACTGCAAAATGGAATAAAGGTCTCAAACCTCATTTGGAAAACTCAGCAAAAAACGCAAATTGGTAGCCCATTTTCTACATGATAACATCGCCAAACAATGGACGCTGCTAACTATTAATTAAATTGAATTTTCTTAACACACAATGCATAAAAAAGCTTATTCTGTGGACATTCGACTTGTGAATAAATTGGCGGGCAAAAAATAACAACAAAATACTTTGAGTGGCTCTTGTAATTGAAATCTCATCTCACTGCTCCATTATTCCATTAGCTCATTTTCAGTATTAAAGTGATGAATGTCTGGCTCCAACAGCTACCAGGGTAGGGTGCAAAAACAAAACCAAACAGCCATGTTAATAACATTTTAAATCTTTCAAAAATTAGTGCCATTGACAAAACGAAATACACTGAATCATTTCAGATTACTAATTTAAATTAAAACAGTGTGGTTTTATATGAATTAGGGAGGACATCTGAACATTGTATGAGTAAGGCATTTATGTCTTTTATCTCTTGTACCCAAGTTGTAACCATTGTTGTGTATTGCCACTCGAAACCCATTATTTCATTTCACTAAAGATAGTGCTTTCCAGCTCTGAGTTTGGCGATAATTAAGATTATTGTATTCAGCGTCCCCATACAGTAAATACTATATAGATTAGGCTGTACAAAGAGGGGTGTTTAATGAGGTCTACATTAAAAGCAATACCTAATTGATTTAATGCCCAGAAACAATCTTAATATGCTCAGAGATCTTACCAGTGAACATACCAATTTTTAATTACAGTAAAAAAAAAAAAGAAAAGTTGCAAAGTTAAACACCACAAATCAATCTTATCCTATTCCGCCCAGCCTGTTTACAAATCAGCCAGGCTCCAGTCTGATGGGAACGCCCACCAGCAATGATTTCCAATGCACAGCAGATCCCTGCACAGTCGCTCCTTTGAAAGCCCTCTCTAATTCCCCTTCACCGCGCGCACTAAGCTAAGCAGGGCTCCCAATGGGCCACATCTACGCAGAGGGAGGTTATAGCTGAGCTGGCTGGCCAAGCAAAGGAGTCAATCAATGCAAATCACTCCAAACCTTCATGAAGAACACGACGCAGACCAACTTTATCATCATCTATTCTACTGTATCCTTCCCTCCAACTCAACCGGCAGAACCCCTGATAGAGGTCTACAACCTCCTGCAGAGTACCTGCAGAGTACCAAACAAGTGAACGATTTACTCCTCTATAGCAGAAGCTCATTATGTTATTCACACTGCTAATGACAAGTTCATAGCACAACTGAACCCAGACAATGAACCTGCTGCCAGAAAATAGAAAGTAATCAACCCCGGCGAATCAAAACATATAATTAAAATGTAAGTCCTCGGGGCTCCCAGTAACATTATGGATATTTTTGGAATTATAGAATCTGCACAATTAAAGACACACTCGCTACATTTAGGAATAGAGAAGACTAAAAGCCTTTGAGGACTGAAGAGGAAGTAGAGAGGAATGCTAGGACCTGAGCAGCACCTATGTGGGGATGATTTTTAAACACAGGCATTCAATTGGTGTTGGCATCCACTTAACTACCCACCTTGAGATATGCAAGTAAAATATCAAATATGTTCTGTTGTTTCTGCAGATGTGTTTGTGTGTGAGTGCAAGTTTTTAAGCATTAACTTATTACAAATCATTTGAAGCTCCGCAGAGATCAATAAAGTGTACTTAAACTGAAACCCCCTTAATTAAACTCTAGACATGCCATTCCCCTCTTATATGATCAATCATTTTCACTTGCCACAAAAAAACATTCAGTATATAGAGAGACAAATCTTCCACTTCACAAAATCTGGAGTGTGTGATTTTGGACGCAACTTTGGTCAATTTAATGGGCCTCAGATTCACATTCAAACAGAATGCTGAGTTTTACTGTAGTTCCTATTAAATAAGGGATATGTTCATTTGTTAACAGTGCTAATTGTGTTCAGGTATTAAGCCTGCATATACACTGTACATAACTATCCTTTAGACAATACTAATGACATCACATAATGACACTAAAATGTACACACTATACGTTTGATGCTAGCAAAAAAAATGGCACCGAATCCCCTCCAATAATGCAAACTAAACAATGCATTAGGTCCAGCCATCTGGAAGTGTTGCTACTGTGTTTGTTGTTGCAACAGGGCAGCATGTCTGTTGTTCCCGTCTTGTGGTGAGGATAGGGGTGGATGGCCTCTCTGTCTCCTGTCTCATCACCATCACCGACAAACTGAAATGAAGCATGTCTGGAAGGGGGGCATAGGGGGGAAGTGGGAGGGGGGCGGGGGGCTACATTGCTCATTTTTGCTCCTCATCACTTTTATGAAGAGTGATGAGGAGGTGGAGGATCCCTAAGATCTAAAATGCTTCATCCTGTGCCTCACTGAGCAGTGAAGAGATGGGGGCCAAACAGGTGGTATGGGCTCTCCATCAGAGACTTGATGCCCTCGCAACATCTTGACTCAAGGCGTGCCATTCAAACGGTGTGGGGAAGCACTCATTCTGTTTATTTTAAGCATGACGTCTAGGATGAATACAATATAGATTACTTTGCGCGGCGGGCATCACTTCAGGACCATATAGTTTAAGTAGCCTAAACTGTCCTAAGGTTCATCGAATAAATGTCTATAGTCGTGAAGCATTTTAAATTAAATTAATTATTTGTCTGTGCGGCTGTGTTTAAGAAATAGGAAGTTGTAGATTTCTTTCAAAGGACTTTAAGTATCACACTGAGGAACCAAAGGAGAGCAATGCGTTCTGTTGTGTTCCCGGTGTCTCCCATACAATAATCTCCTGCCCTCTTTAATTAGTAACACGGGCATACAGCTAAACCCTTAAGCATTTCTAGTGTCAATCATGATTTCCACCTAAATCCACTTGCAATTTAAAGTGCCAGCAATAATTGTCAGGGCAGCTCGAGAAATGCAATGAATAAATATAGCTCTGATCCGACCTATGAAAATCTATATAGTTGACAGTGTAGAATAGTATTACCCCTAGCAACCATGGAGGTACAGCGAACTGAGTCATATTAGCAATTTGGCAACCTCAAGCACAAAGACAAGACTAAAATAAGACATAGAGACGCATCAGTGTGACAGCACGACTTGGACGCCTCGGGGTTGTTACATTGAATTGCAAGTTGTGACTGAAAATAACGCAGTGACTGCAGGATACAGCACTATGGCCAGATGGTTTTCTCTAAACCGCCCGCCAAGAGATGAAGAAAATAATGCGTCTACGGCTTATGTCTTACAATGTGTTGTAGATTTTTATGTTCAAAGTGCAGATTTTGCCATATGGAGAAGTAGGCATTTGAAGAGATAAAACTTTGGGCACAGGTGCCTCCGCTTGGCCCTCTGGTAAGGTGTAAAACAGGGGACACTATCATCCTGATATCTAGACAGGTGGCAGGCAAAGCCAAGAGTCATACAGGCGTCTGCCTCTTAGCTGCCTAATGCCTCTGTACTAACAGTGCCTCCGGCAGTCTGGAGGACAATGGCCACTGAAGAGACATGCAGTCTTCCTCATGACCTGCAGCACACACACACACACACACAGCAAACAAACATCTCAAGGTCACCGTCCTTATCTTTCGGAGAGCAGGGCTGTCCATCAGAGCCAAGCTATGACATTGTCAAGCATTTACTCCTCATGTAATACTGATCTCATGCATGTATGTTTCCTCCTCTCCCCTCCCACACATTTATTTCTCTATCTGTGGCAAAACCCCTGGGAGCAAATAGGCTTCCTGCCCCGGCCGGAGAGGGTTGCTGTGTTTTACTTTGATTCTGTGCCTCACTCTTTCCGAGAGTGTGATATGAAGTGGGTGTCTCTAGGCAGACTGTCTCAATTTGGTGATTGCAACGGGCAACAGTGGCAGATTGCTTAGACTCCTGCCATACATTTGTATTGGCGCTTATTTTTGACTCAGCAAACATTTACAAAGCCGTTCTGCGTCCAGCATTCTGCACTAAAAATTCAGAATGTGAATCCACCCTAGATATCTAATCAAATTCTGGCAACAATTCAGCGTGGGAGAGTCAGGCTTTTGAATGAGTCATTTTTGGGGAAATGTAATTAATGAAATTATCAGCCAAATAAGAGGTGTGTGTGTTTGTTTGTGTGTGTATGTCTGTGTTTGTGTGTGCGGGGATAAGTGGTGGGCAGTGCAGGGGTCACTTCATAAAGCTCATGTCCGACGCCCACTGCGTCATCCTTTACCACATACACCACTGTGCAACCTAAACTGAGCTCATAATCATAAACATTTATTGCAACAATCTGGTCTGTTGTGGCTTTAAGGCAACTTAACCAAGTTCATTTAAAAAACAAATGGTTATTGTTGTTGTTGTGTTTTTTACTGTGAGAAAACAATGTACTGTATGATACCTATGGTTGGACACCATCCAAAAGAGCAAAATATCTTCTAACTTTCTAGTAATCTAGTATATAGTACAATAGTGTTACTATTGTTATTATTTTTAGACTACTACTAACATTTGTGTACTTTTCCACCTGTAAAATTACCTAGATAGTAGAGTATGACTTTTCAGATGAACATTGGGTGATGGATAGGAGGAAACTACAGTGTTGGGCTTCAGGAAAGGAGGTCTGGTTTCAATTCACATTCTCCTGGGTAATGCTTATGGAACAGGTGGTCTGATGGGGGTAGACAGGGATAGTGACAATCTCTCCTGTAGGTTTCCACATTATGGAATCCGGCGGGTAGACAAACACCGTTGACGCATTCAGCAGCACACAGAATGTCTCTGCACCACAAAGACGGTAAGGCAAACCAGACATTAAATGAGGCGGTGAGGAAGCTTTTAATGATGGGGCTATTCGATCAGTCTAGCATTTATTGGGAAACAGGGAGCCTCATATGGACATGCTCTGTTGAGAGTTCTCAATCCATGTTAGCATGATGAGGATCCTGTCTTTCCCAGGATTTCTGTAAATGTACACATCACATAACTATATGATTTGTTCCCTGCTCCCAGTAATGTATATCAGTTTAACCACAAAGAGAATAACAATAGTTTCCCACAATAAAACACTCAGAGAAGTGTAAATAAATAATGGTCCCTGCATTGTAACTATTACATAAAACAAGTGGTAATCAATCATGAACAAGAGCAGTAACAGGCTGAGGCACAAGTCTTTGCTACCCAAACTCAATTGCCAAAACAAGAGATCACTAGTGTATTTCCACATCAAAGGAGCAGGGAGGCCTCAAATGAATGTGAAATTAAGTGTGAACTGAAAAAACCCCGCCACAAAATCAAACAGCAGCAGACAGACAAAGGTCTGTCTATGAAATAGCCTCTGTTTTCTCTCCAAAAAAGTATCCACAGGCCTGGTGCTGCTGTATAGTCTATTGTATATTGGCGAAAGGCTAAACATAACAGCATCGTCCTGAATAATACAGTACATAAATTACAGGCTCGTCCCTAATAGTTGGATGCGTTCTTCAACAGAATAAGCCCATAAACTAAAGTTCTTCTAATGGACGGCATTATATGTTAATTGTTACCAAGTTGCTGGATGTGACTTTAAGTTATGGGCGCGCGGCGATGAAGGGATGTTTCTCTTTACAAGGTTAATTTAGCCCTTCTTAAACTGCAAAGGATCATTAAGTCTGAGTTTAGGGCAGCGGCCATTAAAGTCAGGAGACCCATTAAAATAGAGAAAGAACCTTGATCACAATCTCCTCCAATCCTGGTGTGTGGCCAACGCGGAACAAAGGTTAAAAACGAACTGCTTCCTGATGATGCGTGGGGGCAGCATCATGCATCCTCACCCGCCGGAAACGCTCTCAGCAGCAACTGTCACAATTAACTTTAATGGCCAATAATATCATTTTATGCGTTTCCCTTGATTCCTTCTATTCCGACTCCCCCGGAAATCCATATTATTACTCCTCCACACCTCACCCTCAAGTCTAGACCTCCCCCCCCCCAACTCCTCCACCCCCTATTCTTCTCTTTTTCACCTCTCCAGACCTCCAGTGTCAATGGTTTAAACGGATTGCTCATCCAGCCAGTTAACCTTCTCATCCCATAAAAAGTATAATTGGTTTACTATAGAAAGGAGCATTTCCATGCTAGGGATAATCCCTCAGCTTGATTAATGCCTCTCTAATCAATTGCCGTCTGGGAGAACCGCCTCTTCAGTCACATCCTGTAAAGGGGAACAGCTGGCCTTTCTAAAGGTCAGGGGGAGGGGGGGTACCCGGGGTCAGAGCGGTTGATGGATCAAGCGTGGGGTATCAGACCACTTGCACATATTAGCAAAACCTCAGTGTTTCTCAAGGAGTGGTCCACTGTGTTTATATATGAACATCATGCCATGATTCTGAGCTTTGAAAGGTTGAAAGCTTGACATCAAATAAAAAAGGCCTTCAAAAAGTTTGAACATTTTTTTTTATCTCTGAAAACAGTATTTTGAACATGCGTTTCCCTTCTTCACAACTGCAGTAGTGTTTCTTCAACACATTTTTAAAGTTTTCGAATTTGGACGGATGTGGTGAGAGACATGTGGATGGCTGTCACCTGCATCTGTAAATGCATATGTAACGGTGACCAGTGGTATACAATGCAGTACAGAGCTATGCAGAGTAAAGCTCACTCCCCGATACCTTAAGAGACT
Source organism: Percopsis transmontana (assembly GCA_025447815.1). Classification (NCBI taxonomy): domain Eukaryota; kingdom Metazoa; phylum Chordata; class Actinopteri; order Percopsiformes; family Percopsidae; genus Percopsis; species Percopsis transmontana. Next base: position 21,475 of record JAOEHI010006080.1, on the reverse strand, counting down.
TGCTAACGATCCATCTGTATTTTAGCGTCCTTGCTACCTCCACCTCCCACGCGGAAATACGGTGTCCGGTGTGGGACTCGACCGGTTAGAAATACAACAATGTCAACAAAGTTGCTCACTCACGTGCTGGTATTTTAAGTTAACCAGTTAACTTAGATGACTTAATAGCCAATTTATATTTTCTTAGGTTACTCGGGGACAGCTAGGCTGCACATAGAGAACCGTGCACCTGTATGCATGTCCTGTGCGCGTCAGTCATTGACGGAGCGGTCTGTCAATCCCACCTAACCCGATGTGACCGGTCCCTTTATTTGGATCTTGGTCTTTTTCAGGGTGTCATTTTCGGGTAACGAGTTTCAGATCATAGCTGCGAGAGAATGCGACCAGAAATCTCGTGACTCGCAAACCTGCAACTTGTGTGGGCTCTTAAAATACAGTCTGTAATACTAGAGCAAATGAGATAAAAAATAAAGATTCGCCCTTTCGAAACTCAAGTTTCAATGTTTCAAAACTCTTTTCCCCAACATATGCACGCCAGTTTTCAGATCACCAATTACAAGGTTTCAAACCAAACTAAACCAAAACAAACTAATACACCGGGAGAACAATGACAAATTTGAAACTCTGATATGTTGGAGAAACACTGTAAAAAGAGTGCTGCAGTTGTGAAGAAGGAAAATGCATATACAAAATAGTGTTTTAAGTGATTTTTTAGGCTTGCAAACCCTTTTTTATTAGATTTCAAGCTAACACAACACTGAGTTTCAACCTTTCAAAGCTTTTTCTCAACTTCGAATCATGGCATGATATTCATCCCATATGTTTATATCTGGGGTTGTGTTCTATGCAGTGTGTGTGTGTGTGTGTGTGTGTGTGTGTGCGTGCGATCTGTGCTTTACTGTCATTTTAATGTCACATTCAAAAGGAGAAACCCCAAAGCATTATTTCAAAGAGTTTACATTCTAGTTTGATTGGAACTACACATGGGTTGCTCTTTGACTGCTCACTTTCCCTCAGGGGATAAATAAAGGACTACCTGACATCTATCCATGCATCTGTCCAAGTACTTATGTACCTAACTAACATCTAAGAACTATTAAATTATTTATCATTAATTTAGCGTTAATGGTTTCTAAAGGTTGGAAGATTTATCAGATGATATTGGTATCTCAAACGTTGGTTGAAACTATGGCTGGAAATTATCTATTAATGTAAAGAATTGAGATTAGATTGAATTGCTCTTTTTAAAATGGAGCTGCAGTGATTGGGTCGAGGGTTAGAATTAAAGATGAGGTAGGGGTGGGACAGGGTTAGAACTCTGCTTATATTAAGGGTCAAGGTTAGGGTTAGGGTCGTTAGGTTGGTCAATAGAATCTCCTAAAAATATGTATAAAAAGGTGTATGTTTGCCTGTGTCTGTATTTAGTCTTATAAAGCCACAGGTAATATGTAGATTGACAAGTATAGCCTGAACCTATTCAATCTATAGGTGACAAATTATTTGAATGAAACTGCCCCCGAGTTGTCTCACGGAGCGATATCAGAGAAAATGTGAGGGGATCCCCATGTGTACAGCTCTTGCAATTTTCTCTTCAAACAGGAGGGGCTATCATCCTCCCAGCCAGTGGTGCTATTTGAGTTTGTGCGATACAGAGGAGATTTTAAATAAGACAAGGAAATTGATGGCAAGCCCGCTGCGATGTATGAATATCAATGTCACCTCTGACTGAGTATGAAGACAAATTGGAAATAAATCAATTCATTATGAGTTTTTGGAATGAACTCGTGGCAAAGTTTGCTCCAAAGACATCTTTTTCTTTTTTTCATGTGCTCATACTGTGGAAAAGTTCTGGCTACAATGTAGGGAAGTTATCTTCTCTAATCATTCCCCAATCTTAACACCACAGCAGACACTAAAAGATGAACATGTTAAGGAAGATGTCACCACTAACACATTTGAATAGTAAATAATAAATTTCGACATTAGTATAATCTCAGTTGTATAAATTGGCATTCCAAGTGGACATCTAAATTACTTGGAAATCTATAAGTGTCACTTGTCACGGAAGAGGTGTATGCATTCCTCTATCCTACATATACATATACACACACACACACACACACACACACACACACACACACAGTACATAGGCCTACAGTAGCAATAAATATATTGCAGTAGATTTTAGGGCTTGGAAAAAACAATACTGATTCTGTGATCTTTATTTGTAAAAAAATATATTTTTTCATTTATGTTTTGTTGATCAGAATATAATTTTGCCATTTCAAATGCATAGGGAATTTATCCTAGGGTAGAAAATGTAGAGGCGTGTGCTCCAAATGACATCGCTAGTGAATCACAATTGAATCCAAATCAGACCGCATTGAATCAAGTACGATTCAATGCGGTCTGCTTTGGATTCAATTTTGATTTATTATTATTACGGATGTTTGGCAGCTGAGTTCTGCCTCTCTCTCTTTCTCTTACAAATCTCTCCTTCTTAACTTTGTTCACCGTATCACCGCTGATAGACCTGTGATTTAGTTCAACTTGTAAACCACAGCCGCCATCTGTCTCCATCAACTTTAATAGAAGCTCAGTGCTTATTCCCTTATTCATAGGAATAGTACGGAAAGCAGGCTGCATATAGTGGAAGTGGCAGAATGGCCTCTGTGTTAGTATGCACACACATGGCTCCTCTACACACAGGCTGACTGCGTCAACACTGCAGTCAGGGATGAGGGAGACGGTGAGAAAGTGGGTGGGGGTGGGAGCGAGGGGTTGAGAAAAGGGAGATGCGCTTTAGAATACTCTTTAGAAACCCTTTCCCGTTTGGACCCTTACATATAGAGAGACAGGCACATGAACCAGGCACATGAACCTCCACACACACAAGCACACATTTGGAATGGATCCGGTGCACAGCGGTGCAGCAGCTAAGGGAGCCCCCTTATTGTGTTGTTTTACTATTAATGCTGCCTACCCAATGGGCTGTGGAATATGCTTCAAGTGACCTGCCCTTCCCTCTTCTTATGCTAATCGTCATTGACATTTGCCACGCACAGCAGACCCGTCCTGCACATTAAGAGTGCCCTCGCTGCAATGGACCAGAAAACCACTAAACATTAACACAGATCAAACGCTCAAATGATGCAATAATCCACCCCTGCCGCATCGCCTTGCAAGAATTACAATCTTCCATTCGCTTCCACATAATAAAGTGTTCTGTCTGCTGAAACCAAAGAATCACTGCGTTCGAAGTCCTTTTTGCTGAAAGGTTACAGACTGCAGCATTTGTTCTCTGTTTGTTATGAATGGACTTGTACATATGGACAGATTAATACAACCATCCAACTATTCTATTGTCTGAAACACATTTTCGGAGATAGAAATTTTACTTGTCAGAAAGGTACATGTGCATTCAATGTTTTGCAGATCACTGGCAGAGTATTGCTTATAAATAAATATTTAAATAGTTATAGATAATAACAACTAAAGCAGAAGTAAATGTAGTCATCCATATAACTACTTGAGTAGTTTGTTAAAAAGAAGGTAAAAAGACTTCTCAAGTAGAGTTACTTTAACTTAATTTAATATTTAAGATTATGTAGGCTACACAAAAAGATTATCATAAATAAAATGTCCAAATATTCAAAGTAAATGAAATAAAGTAAATATATACAAATATACTTAAGTAGGACTGAAAAATGTCCTCCATTAAAATAACATATAGAGTAATACTACCCACCTCTGATCACTGTCAGACTGGTTGTGAGTAAGTTATCTGAGGTATTTCAGGACCATCAGATATCACCTGGTATTCTCTGTGCCATGGAAGCCTGTATCCGTCGGGAAGGGGAACAGAAGCAGAATTATCCCTGCGAGGTGAGGCACTGTCATTTTCTGGTTCAGAAAGCTCACACTAATTCCTTCCGTCTCTCTTCGTCTTCTCTCCCTTTTCTACCAGCTCAACTCTGTGGTTTATTTGCTTAGAATGTGATCAGTCAATGAGCTTTTTGACAAATTAGATCAATTCCTTGAGTTTTTTTGTTTTTTTTGTTTTTTTTTAGAACGATTGAGTTGCCAAAGCAATGGTCTTTCTTGATCTTATTTGTAAAACAAAACAAAACAAAAAAACAACATACTGTGATCCAAACAAAAGGATCAATGACCAGATGGAGATGGAATAACAACCAAGCTAATTGGATTTCCTGGTTCCAATACAAGCCAATTAACCTTACACAGAGACAATTAAAAGTGAATGGAGTGGTTCAATATCACAAAAGTAAAGCCCCAGAAGTTATTTGTGAAATAGTTTATCTCGATTGAACTGACTGGTGTTGGTCTGACAGGAAGCAATACTCTTGGATGACGCTCTAAACACTTCCCAACTGATAATAAACATGTCGAGTTATATTTTAACGATGATTCATTTTCGCTTCTGTGCCCCTGCATTTGGATAGTAAACTATCTGTGCCTGTTAATGATGGGTTTCCTTTGTCGTCGTCTCAGTAGGTTTACTCAGAACAAAGTAGTGCGATGTTCTAAACATCTCTCCCTCAGGACCCTCTGCAGACCTAGCTGTGATAAACACATGATTAGGGAGACAAATGACATAAAGGCCAATCATATCCTGCCCGTTGCGGTCATTAAAACGCCGCACAGTGACAATACAGCAGCGCTAATTGGATGCAAAATATGTCCATGAAAACACATTTCTCCCATCAATCACCATCTCTGTCTTTGAGGAGAACTTGGGTTGACCTAATGATTTATTTCCATGTTTTGCTGTTATTTTTCATCAGTGCGTCCATCGTATGTTGTCAACAGAATAGTTAAGTTTCCTGTCTTGATTATCCGCTCTGACTTGTTTACAGTAGTAGACGAATCTATGTTTATGTAACCTTTTTAATAAAAGGCTTAAAATTGAACAAAAATAAATAATCACAGGGTGTATTGTGCCACTGAGAAATCCTCCTCCATCACAAATCATTTTTACCAATGTGCTGTGTAATAACATTTAGCACAATATGTTTGTTGAACAACAAAGATTAAGTCATTCCACTTCCTTTAAAATCCAAGTAATTTTTGCTTGCCATATTTCCTGCAAAATCAATTTTGCAACAATTTTGTCTTCAGCCAATTTTACCAAAAAGAAAAAGATTATAAGCGATATAAAATAATAGGAGAATAAGGTAAGAGATTAATGTCTGTGTTGATATGAATACTGTATGTTGCACACATTGTAACATTCCTTACCTCTGCCAATATAGCTTTGTTTTTATCTCGGTCTGTCTGTTCAGGATTTCTTTAAAAAAAGGTTATTCATGAAATCGGAGGAAAGGTGTCCTACAATAGGAAAAGGCTCACATACACCCATCAAGTAGCATTGACTGGTGTAGAGATATCGGAATTCAATGGCATCATGTGTTGTTATGATGCCACTGCACAGCTGTCAAAAAGCTACCAGGCCATTGATCAGGATCCAATAAAGGCTGAGTCAAAGATTAAGTACATTGCCACCCTGGTTCAGAGGTCAAAAAAGTTCTGGGATGTCAAAGTTGTGGAACATAGTAATTAGGAAGTTGGTGGGTGTCAGATGGTGATCAGATTATTGACTCAAAATGCCACAAGTTTATAAATGCTTTGGAGATAGAAGATGGACAGATGGATAGACATTCTGTTCAGCCATTACACTGATTGTCAAAGACATCAGAAATCTTCAAACCATTGTTCTTACTTACTTACTTACTCTCTACAAATACTGGAATTTGTACATTACAAAAGGTGTTTTCTGAATTACAACATTACATAATACTATGGTGCATACATTTTGGACTGTGACTCTTACAACTCATATACAGTTAAGTTGAAATGTCAGTGAGTGTCTTATTAAGGAAAGGCTGTGCGTACATCATTAATTTGAATCGACCAAGATTCACTTTAATCTCAGAGAATACCCAATAGATGTTAGTTAGACGTCAGCAAACTCACTGCAAGTGGAAAAGTCACAGGAAGGAGAACTACAGATTGAAAAGCCAATGTGTGAAATGACTCAAAGTGCAAACAGACTGCCTGATGGGGCATTTGAGAGTAAGGAGCAGAAATAAATGGCAAGTGCCTATTAATATGTGTGACAGAAGGCTCCTCTGGATTCCTAGCATGATTGCAGACTATTAGATACTATGGGACCTGCGTGAAAAAGGTTGACAGAGCTAACAATTCAACCTCTTCTGTGGAAAGTTAGTTAATAGGAAAAGCCTAAAGAACTCCTTTATGCAACTTCAAACAATAAGTAAAAATGTTCCTTCTTCCAACAAGCACTGCTAAGTTGAGTCATTGTGTAAGTCACATATAGTATTGCTACACTGTCCATTGGTAACAACTGACAATCAGGCTGGGTAGCTCTCAGGTAAATACAGTAAAGTAGATACAAAATGGTGACACCATTTGCACCATTATAAAAAATATAATGGTAATACATTTGACTTCTGTAAATATAGTTTTTAAACCCATAGGGGCATGCTTTCCTGAACTAAATGATCATTTAAGGTGGGATAAGTAAAGACAATGTATAGTGACCAGATTTATCAGACTTGTTGGTATTATCGAGGTAAAAATGTGCTGAAGTTGCAACTTTTTTTTAAATCGAATCTCAGATCACGGAAACCCTTAGCAGCATCTCTTCACATTGACCCTCATGCATAAATATGCACCCCCATGCCCAGGTTTGATTACTTTTAGGTCAAACACTATTGCTGCAATGACACTGGGCAGCTTTCTGTGGATGTGCGCTAATGTCATGTTACCAAATTGCTGTGATTTGCATATCTTTGCATATTGGACCATGATAGGTTCCAATTAAACAGGTAGGTGTGTTTTAGGGAAGTAAGGAGAAGCCTCCAGTTGAAGAATTTTAAAACGGTACTCTTAGAAGCTTTGCTTTAACAATGCATTTACCCATTTTTTGCTTCTCCAGGCCAGAATATACGGTACCTACATAATGTATGCATATATGTTTCATTTAAGTCACCTTATTAAGTCGCCTCATATTATTGTGTATTTCAAGGGCACTCAATACACTACATGATGAGTTTATTGAGAAAGAGCATAGAATTATACTCAGTTCCCATGCTTTACAACTTGCAGGTATGAAACTACTTTTAAAACAATAGTTTGTCCTTCAAAAACTAATGCCAACAAGCCAAAGGCAGAAATATAGCACAGTGCAGTCCAATGGCATAAAATGTTTTAGTACCCTTCATAAAACACCACTTTCTTCTCAGTGTACCCCTTTGAAACGTCTATTTTTCTCTAGGATCTAATGGGACTCGTTGGAAGTCCTAATTGGCAGTCACTCTACCCACTGTCCTTTGAGCTACATTTGCTATAGGGGAATTGGAGTGTTCAAACCAGCTTTGAAGTCCTCAGAAATGGATTCTCCCTTCATTGCTGTGGCAGCTATGTCCAGATGGGATGTTAAATTTAGGAGAGCTTTAAGAGGCAGTGTTCTCTAGAAAATGCACAGTGGTCCATTGTGGTGTGGGTTCTCACTAATAATGCCGCTAACAGAACCTACTGCCATTGCATTCCTGGATGGCTGACAATGGATTCAAACGTTTGATGTTCAGGGAGACTTTAATTTGGCCTGTACTTTTAAACCAACTCCAATTGTTAATTGCTTTCTTTTTCAAGTAAAGAGAAGTCACCTTTACAAAGTCCAACAAGACATTCCCCTTGACTTTTTATGCTCCCTTTCTGTGTGTATCTTCCTTGATCTGATAAGGCATGGTGAGAAAAGCGGTGAAAGTAAATGTTTTAAGTATTTGACTTTTACATATTTTTCAGTGTTTTTAGGAGTTAACAAGCTATGCACTCTCAAAGGGTTTTTTAATATGTATACGATAGCCTATTTCAAATGCAATATTATTAACATTTAAGGGTAGCGTCTGGCGAAAGAGCGTGTAATCTCTGTCACAGTGATGCTTTTCAAGTACCACATGTCTAACAGTAAATTGCAGCGGTTCAGCTTGTTACCTGGTTTACAGAAAAAAGTCAATGAAAGACTTGGCCTAAATTATTGTATTTACATATCACAGCCAACCTTACCAATTGGTTAATTCACTAAAATGAACTCAGAAATTCACCTTAGAAATTAAGAATATTTCCAAACTATCCCTTTAACACTAGTTTTGCCAACAAAGCACACCCAGATATTAAAACACTGATTAAAATAAATAAATAAATAAATAAATACGGGGGCGATGTATGAATCCTTTGACCTGAACTCTATGGCTCCAGCAAGAATCGGTCTTAAGACTCTGGGAAACTGAAGCTGAGAAATAGATTGAAGTTTAACAGATGGGATTAGGTTGCAAATCTTCAAAGAAGTCCCTCTCCACCAAAGTGGTCCACCTCAGTCTTACTAATGCCTTCTATTTTTCCTTATCCCTATTTCACTTTCATTCTCTCCGTCTATCATCCAGCAGAAAGGGTAAAAAACCCATTCCTATTGTAATAGTTCATGGGTAATACACTGGCAGGTGAATATTTACAGTAGGGGAGACTTAGGTACAGAGAAAGTGTGAGTGTTTAAAACTGGCCCTAAGAGCAGTGGATCTTTAATGTGGCAGCTTAGCCTCAGGCAGGGCTGAGGGACTCTTACACTGAGTGTATTGAACTGCAAGCAAGACTTTCTCAGTTTATTCAACACAGGTCTATTTTCTGAAACTACCACCACCTTGCTCTCTCGACACGTACACACCTCTACCTCTAGGGGAAAAAACATTTCATTAAAACCTGTTTGAGGGTCATTGTATGTGTGCAGAGACTATCATTAAGCAGTCCGTATTTGTTTGTCATTCAATCAGTCAAATATGCCCTCTATTTTAATAAAGCTTGAAATGTGTTAAAATGTGTATTTAAACTCTTTATACGAATGCTTAAAGTTCTGCTCTAAATTGTTGAATGAATGCTTTTTGACACCAGCATTACAAAAACATTGCTTTGGTTTTAAATGCCCCAATGACTCAAACATTCCGGTTTCAAAACATAAACAGTGAGCTAGGGAGGAAATTTAGGGTTCTGGCAGCACCGTAATGCATTCATCGACTCTACTTGGTCTTTATCACAAAATAGGCAAATATTGCTAGGAATATATTGTTGATTGATTATTATGATGTTATACCGCTGGATGCTTTATAATCAGATAAATTCATCAATTTGCTCATGTCAAGCATAGAAAATGGAGTGCAAGGGTAGTGACAAGCAATTAATATCAATTACAAGAAGAAAGTGTGTGAATGTGACTCAACCAGCTGACAGTAGCTCTGTTTCTGTCTAGAGGTTGGAAAAACAAAACAAAACATGGCCCTCCCAGCAAATGAAACCCATGTACAGTACGAAATTGACTCCAGTGCAATGTATTTCACACTCCACTAAAGGCACTTCTAAGCAGGATTTAAGAGTCTGCAAGCCACAACTCCCTGCGCAAAACAGCACCACACGGCCACTGCCTTTGCTGTACGTGTAATTGCAGTGCTGGGGTTTTCAATCGCAAGGCAAGGGCACAGCTAACGGCACACACAGCTATAGCTCTGTGCACATCGTCTGATAACGCCAACAAAGGGAGGCACCGGAGTGAACGAAGCGGTGCGTTATGTAATCAATATGTCTGGTCACTTGGAACAGAAAGGTCCGTCGATCCGGTGGGTGAAGCTGAAGCTGGTGTTTACGTACATTTTCATTGTTCACGCTGTAGAACTGGAAGGGGAAAACAGGGCAGCTGAACAAAAAGTAAAGGCTCCATCATGAAAAGTGTGACGTATGATCCAAAGAAATCCCAAGTGAAGGAACCTCGAATGGTGTCAGGGGCGGTGACCCAAGTCAGAGTACAGCACGGTCAAGGCCGAGGTGCTTATCTCTGTAAATTAAAACTGTCGGCTTCAACAATGGACGGATGATTTCAATTAAAACGGTATAGTGTGTGTGGATAATACTTTAACACTACTAATGAAGAACTATCCTACCTTTAGCTGTTTCATATAAATCTGCACTGGACGAAACAACGGCTGACTTTACAGTGAATGACTTCTGTTAATGAGTCACAAAAAACTGATCACTAGAGGAATTGTAAAGAAACATTTTATTGACATCCTAAAATTGTTCCCCCAAGATATTTTAAATATATGGTTATTTCTTGAACTTTTTGAATATGTAATTTGTAAATCTGAATATATAGAATGTGTAAATGAAATGAAAGTGTGCCTATTATAATCAAATCATAAATGCGATACTGCTTTTGAGCTTTTGAGCTTTTGATTATGGTAAAATGACAGCAGTGCCGCAAATGTGATCTTTTTTGTCATAGTAGAAAGATTGTTTTAATATGGTTACATAAAACATTCACACCACACTTTTGGTTTTTAATTTATTACGCAGGTAGCTATCAACAAAATCATCGCATGTAGCTATCAACTAATGGCAATTAATTAACCATATACAAACTTAAGACCAATTCGTGCTGTAAGTGCTAAATCAAGAAACATATTTATTAATAGACAAGACATGAAATTACAATGCGGCCGTTAGGGAGAAACACGTTAGCTTCGCATTTTTCAATGCTCCACCAACCGCATCTCTGATGAACAATAGGAGGCTCTGGCTTATATAGTTCAGAGATTCAAAATAACAGCTCACAGGTAAGGTGACCATCCATTGGCTGGAGGTGTGGCTGCTAAGGCTTGTGGGAGGAAAACACTAAAGGCACACCTCTAGGGAAACAATGAATTTAGCGTGAGTAGGCTAAAAGGGGGGGGGGGGGGGGGGGGGGGG